>CM070560.1:63953392-64099921 GCA_036346405.1 Phyllostachys edulis | reverse complement strand
GATGGAAAATATGCATACCTCAAGAGAAATTACAACATTAAATTGCTTGTTCTCTTTTACAAATTCCTCTCGCATACAAACAATAAGTCACATATGTATTGCTCGTTATGGTCATATGAAATAGCAGGATCATTCACCTCTATGCCCCCCTGATCTCTAAAAGTTGAGTAACTTTCATTCTTGGTCATGCACACTCATGTGCCTTTAATGTACCTGTAATAGAGAACTGAGAGAGATTTTAGCAACAATGAATTAAAAAATGTACCTTTAATAGAGAGCTGAGATTGTACAGATCTTTGTCATATGCTAGGATTGGATAAGATCGATACAAAAAAGCAAATGCATACTACTATTGATTTTCTAATACCTTCTGAGGCTTGTCAAATATAATAGGCTTCCATCCACAGATACCTAAAAGATTGCTAAACTGGGTTTATAAATGGAACCGATTTTTATAGGTGGTAGGCGATTCAATTGATTAAAAAAATAAAAATAGAAAAAGAATTTGAGTGGGACATATTCCTAGCATAGACTTGTTTTGAAAAGGCTAATATGGTTGTGATAGGCAGCACATCACCATAAGAAATGGATTGTTGGCTAATAATGCAATGTTTTGTGTGGCAACATGAAAAGCAAACTGATATTAATAAACCTATTGTAGACTATACATACTACTTATCAACCATCTTGAAACTAGAATTGCTATGTTCCCTGGTCTGCAGCCGCTTGTAGGGTCAGATGGTCTCCCCATTCCTCAGATCTGCAGGGAGATACGTAAGAAGCTATGGATAACTAAAAAACTAACCGAATTTCTCTCTGAATTGTGAACATGATAAGCAGCTAAAATCTTTGTTCAATTGGAACCTTTTCATTTTCTTCAAGTACACCTTATATTCCATTAGTACATAGCCCTCATAACATTTTCTCAATTCATTTAGCTAAAAAACAGATAGTGTTTCAAAGATAGTTGCATATCCATGAAACTATATGAGTAGTAATAATGTATTTAATGTCGAAGAAGTCCATGGCTAAGGCACTAAAACTACTGTTTCATAAATCGAACAAATCTATCCACATGTAACATATGATGTGTTGTTTACATATTCATGCGGATCGCACGAACAATCGGATTCTTAGTTAGCAAAAGCGCTAAAATTTTCAACAAAAGCATAACCTTGAATCCTTCACGTAATCACAACGATTTAAAGCAAGAGTCATCAACCTTATCAACCTCTTCTTGGTGGTAATGGGTCCGCCGCCAAAGCAAAGAGGCGACCATCGCCTAGAATCACAAAAAAATATCTAAAAATGTATACTGAAATCATAATAGCCCAAGACAAATATATGCACGCAGACCTGCAAGAACAATCGGATCTGCAAGAACAATCAGATTATTAGTTAGCAACAGCGCTAAAATTCTCAAGAAAAACATAACCTTGAACCCTTCACGAATGACAAATGATTTAATAGGGAAAAACACCACCGGTGGGTGACCAAGAGGGCGATGAGGAAGGAAGAGGAGGGAGGCGGAGAAGGGAGAAGGAAGGAAGGAGCCAGATCGGGAGACGCAGCCATGGCTGTTGGAGGAGGATCGCAAGGAGGCAAGTGATTGGAGGCGATCGGGAAAAGGAAGAGGAAGACGGAGGGAGGTCGACGGGGGAGGAAGGGGACGGCGCAAGGGGGAGAGGAACAGAGAGGGAAGGAGGAATCTGCAGCGGTCGTAAAGTAGCCGGAGGGAGCAGGAGGCGGCGGCGGCGGAAGCAGCTAGGGGAGGAATGGCGGCACATGGGACAGAGCAGGAGAGGAAGAGGGAGGGCCAGGAGGCAGCGCTGTGGCACGGGACGAAGCGGGAGAGGAAGAGGGAGGGCCAGGAGACAGCGCTGTGGCACGGGACGGAGCCAGGAGGCGGCGCTACAGCGCAGGACGGACGGGGGAGGAAGAGGAAGTGAGCGGCGGTGCTGGCAGAGGAGGGAGAGGGAGAGTGCCGGAGGTGGAGGGGAGGCACCGAGGGGAGGGCCAGGAGGTGGCACTGTGGCGCGGGATAGAGCACTGCCTGATGGGCGCGGGACGGAGTGGGAGAGGAAGAGGAAGGGCCAGGAGGTGGCGCTGCGGTGCGGGGGATTTGAGCAGGAGGCAAGGCCACAAAGACGGGACTGGACAGGGAGGAAGAGGAAGTGAGCGAGCGGTCAGAGGAGGGAGAGGGAGAGTACCAGAGGTGGAGGGGAGGTGCCGAGGGAGGCTAAGAGGCGGCCAAGGCGCTGCTTTTTGGGAAAGGGGACGGAGAGAAGACGCGAGAAGAAGCGGTAGCGCCGAATCGTCCGTTCGACCAAGCGCAAGCAGCTGACTCTATCATCTGGCGGTCGATCAAGATCCGACGGTCGCTATCAATCGGGCGACGTGTCCAGTCCGGAGGAGGCCCTTTCACTGGGAATTAAGTTTAGTAATACTCGTATCAAGTTTCTTGTGTGCGCCACGTGTGTGCCTTATATTGACGATACTTACTACTCAATCGGCGAGGAACGGGGCTTCTCCTCTTTTAGTTCAACGACGATCATGAAACTATATAGTTTTGAAAATTTTATCGAGACCCACTCTACCGGATATTTCGGCAAAAATTTTAGGACGAAAATTTTGAATTAAAATTTAATTTTTCAGATTTAAATACTATCGAGACCCACTAAGAACGCCAAGAGGTAGCCACCGGTTTTCCATTCTCATTGCTCAATGACGATCGTTGTCTTCGATTGCTTGGCAATCCCACGTGACAAATGGAATCCTCTAGTATACGCGACGCATGCGTGGAAGATATATCTCTATGTGTTTTTATTTCATCTTTTATTTAATAATATTTTAAAGTTAATCCCTCACGAACCTTATTTCCAATTCTGATCTTTTTGGTCACGTCACCCCGTCTGACGTTGACAAACCGTTCTATCCCACCACCGATCTCGACGTGACTAAACCTATCACGCAAGCCCTCACGTCAAAGACTTTCACGTCATGGGCACGGCCCTGCCTCTCCGCTGGCCATGGTATAGATGGCACTACAGAGAGCGACCATGGACATACATCCGACCACAGAAGGATGGAGAGATCAACGATATCTTTCATGCCACAACCAAAATTCAGATCGGGGACGACAAGCTCGCAGACTTCTGGTACTCCAACTGGCTCCTGGGAGGCCCAATTGTCACCTTCGTGCCAAGGATGTTCTCTTATGTCAGGAAAACATGCATGTGAGTGGTAGAGGGCCTACATCAGAGTAGATGGGTTCGTGACATCAGGGCACGCTGTCCATCTAAGCTCTGGCGGAGTACTTCACCCTGTGGGATGTAGTCTCCCTAATCTCCCCCACGCCGATGGAGAAGACACAATCACCTGGACCGGGGCATTTGAATACCTCTTGAAGGAAATCCGCTACATTCTTCCTACTGGGGCATTTGAATCCCATAGTTTCAAAGAAACCGGTAGCATTTTCTCGAAGACATGGTATACAATTTGCCACTCACATATAAAGATTATGTCGTCAAATGTGGGACCGGATTCCGAGAATCCAAATCCTCAGAAAACACTGCTATTCTCTGGATCGGTGGCTAGCACTCACAAACACATCATCAATCATTTCATACATGGCGAAACCATACCATTCATTAATTTAACACATCGAGTTTACATAGACCGCATCGGTCGGGTTTACAATAAGGGCCAAACAGCCAAGATTACATTACAAAAGTGGAAGCGACAACGGAAGCAAAAGGGTGAGCACATCTCTCCACGGGCAAGTGATCGGGGAAACTGTGTGCGCTCGATATTAACCAAGGACTTGGATAATATTGATGCACGCAAGCACCAACGGAGTCAACTAGATCTGGGTGAGACTAGAACAACTAAAGACTAAACTACAGTTCATCATCTCCTAGGCCTCGACACGGATCCTCGTAGTACGCGTAGTCTTCGTGATTTTCCTACTTATGAGGATTTTAGGGAAAGAGCGAGCATGAGCACAACTTCCATGCTCATGAGCCAACACACAATGCAATAATATACATGCAATGTTAAACAAGGATGGCTCGAGTTCTTTTATTTGCTAAAGCAACATTTTCAATTATCATAATTATAAATTCCTATCACTTAGCATTTTAACAAATTGTATTTTATTAAAGAGAGTAATTATTCAATATTTGTAATAGCAGAGGCTACTTCCGCCTTTATGCTTATTTTGATTGGAGTTACCTCCATTATTACCACCGCCGAGCTCAAGGCTCGGGTAAATTCAAACCGTGGCTAGGTGAGCCTCCACATTTTTATTCCACCCACAATGGTTTTTGAAATAGAACTAACTTAAGTTAAGTTCCCATGTCCGCTTTTTGACCAGAGGCACTACTGCTTAAACAGCTTTAATACTCTGCAGAGATTGTACACTTTACCGACAAGAGGTAATCGCCTTGATATTTACACACGCCCATAGACATGTGAATCAAGGGAGATCACCACAAGGCCTTTACAATACATCCAGAAGATTAGTTACACCCGCTAAGGTTTTGTCCTCGAAGGTTACGTCCGTTTATATCCGCTAACCCTTACTTAGACTCCCTTTTGCGCCATCGTAACGACTTTCATCGTGTACCCGACACCCGCCATGCAGAGGCTTACGGCGTCACGAAGTCATCTACCCGTGCAAATCAGACAGGATACAAATTATTTAGCCAAAGTTGTGATTCTGACCTTGTGATTGTACTTGTTTTACACAGAGGTCATGACAAGATTAAGTCCTTAGGGTTATCTCGAAATGTTCTTTCCACACACCAAGATTCATCGGACCGTGATTAACACCCCAAATCCTCTGTGCATTTCTGAACTAGTCCCATGATCGTAGCTAGTTCACACAAGAAATGATACAATATTAATAATCAACTGAGTTTATATATTACAAAAGAGGCTTACAAGCCAACAATAAAGAAACACAGCGGAAGACGAAGAAGTAGTGGAGTCTAGCTGATCTGCCACAGGCAATCGATCGACTGGGGAAGTGGCCTAGTCGTCGAGATCCACACCGAAAGCGAAGTCCTTCTCCTCTAAAATTTGTTTGCATGAAGTAAGGATGAGCACAACTACCGTGCTCGCAAGTTACACCCAATAACAGAGTTAATGCATGTATGGATGTAACAAAGGATGGCTTATAGGGTTATTTGTGCAAAAAGCAATATTTGACAATTTAAATACAATACTAAGTTCAAAAGCTCAAATTTTATAATAACTAAAATTGAGTTTTAATTGAAGTAATAGAGCTGGTGTAGGCATCAACATAACACTAACATAAACACGGGCACCAACCCGGGGCTTCAACCCATAACTTTTCTCATGGACACCCATCCATGTCAAAACTGTTTTACAAAATCATTTTGAAATCAAAATCAAAGCCTAAATTTGAGTGGCAAATGCTAAACATGTCCATGACCGTGGACATGGCTATTCGAATAGTTTTACACTCTGCAAAGATTGTACAGCTTTACCCACATGACATGAATTCTCTAGTTTATCTGGCATCCGTCGATACCACCGCTTACTACCTTAGGTAAGCAGTCTAGAGCACGTGTCAAGGTCTTTACAAAGCATCATTCCACCGCAGTCTTCCCTCTCTAAGGTTTCGCTCCCTTTGGGCTACAACCCGCAGGATTTGAGTCCCCTCTTGCGCCAGGTGGGACTAACGTAGGTCATAATATGACTACCCACCGCATCTGAAGGGAATGACCACGGTGAAACATTGCAAATTAGTTGGACAGGTCCCGCCCATTTGAGACATGTGGTAGTATGATGGAGTTTAGCAAAAGCGACTCTCAGACCGGTCCTTAACTGACCTGGGTGACTTTCAATAAAAACTCTGGGCCTCAACCTTGACCAGGTTGAACCCATGCATAAATCTGCACCCACCAACCATCCATTTCGCCCTAGTACAAACCAACTTTTCCTTTTTGCTTTTCAAAATAATTTATAAAATCTTCCATGATAAACCAATTCCATAGACTTTTAAACAAAATTTGATTTTTGGCTAAAATTCCCAAATCAAACATTTTTGGTTTAAGCATGGCTAAGCATAATTTTTTCTCAAAATGTTCTAGTTCATACTATTGTATAAACTAGATTTTCATCTAAGGTGTCAAGGTAGGTTTATTACAATGTCAAGATTGACAGTACAAAGGATTTAGGCATAACTATAAATTTAAAACAGGAATTTAAATTACTGAATATAAATAAGCATGTAGTAATAATTTAAAACAGAATTTAAATAATTTGAAATAATAGGGTCAAACATGATCAAAGATGTAACTTGCCTTGCTTAACTAGTTGATGTTCTCAAATGGCGTCGAAATCGGACTCTCTGAAGTCGTCGAAATTTATACGCAAAAACAAGCCAAATTCAAACACAATTCAAATAAAATTCAAATAAAATCCAAAAAAATACAAAATAAATGCTGGAAGTATAGAATGAATTTAGATGAATTTAGGAGAAAGAATCGTTGGATTCGGAGTTCGTATGAGAGCGAACGAAATTCCAAAAAATAAATTCTCAAAATTTATTTCCATGCACAAAGCACTAGGCTGAACTACTAACTAGCAGCTGCACTGTTCATCATCTTCCCAAATCGAAACGGAAGCATTTAGCTATGCTGCAAAGTGATTTCCTTCCAACAACAACTAGAGAAAGAATCTTCACAAAACAACAAAGCTCCATGCATGAGCATCTAGTTGCATGGCACTATGCCTTTTCCATGCAACAAGAACAAACTAACAAGCTAATAGAGCACTGCTCAACATCAAGCTATGAAAACAGATAGCAATTAGCTACTGCAGCCGAATGGAACATCAACAAATCAGCATGCAGCCGCAAGAATAGCAAGCAGAAGATGGTAGAGGGTTGGCCGGCGGTGGTGGCTGGAGGTGGCTTACCAAACACTAGCAGCGGCAAAGGTGGTGCTTAGCTACTGTCAATGGAGATCGAAAGGATTGCTATGCTCCGAAGAATCAAAGGCTTCGAGAGAACTTAGAGAGATTTTAGTAACAATGAATTAAAAAATGTACCTCTAATAGAGAGCTAAGATTGTACAGACATTTGTCAAATGCCGGGATTGGATAAGATCAATACAAAAAAGCAAATGCATGCTACTATTGATTTTCTAATACCTTCTGAGGCTTGTCAAATATAATAGGCTTCCATCCACAGATACCTAAAAGATTGCTAAATCTGGGTTTATAAATGGAACTGGTTTATTATAGGTGGTAGGTAGTATTCAATTGATTAAAAAAAATAAAAATGGAAAAAAGAATTTGAGTGGGACATATTCCTAGCATAGACTTGTTTTGAAAAGGCTAATATGGCTATGATAGGCAGCACATCACCATAAGAAATGGATTGTTGGCTGATAATGCAATGTTTTGTGCGGCAACATGAAAAGCAAACTGATATTAATAAACCTATTGTAGACTATACATACTGTTTATCAACCATCTTGAAACTAGAATTGCTATGTTCCTGGTCTCTGACCGCTTGTAGGGTCGATGGTCTCCCATTCCTCGATCTGCAGGCGATACGAAGAAGCTATGGATAACTAAAAACTAACCGAATTTCTCTCTGAATTGTGAACATGATAAGCAGCTAAAATCTTTGTTCAATTGGAACCTTTTCATTTTCTTCAAGTACACCTTATATTCCATTGGTACATAGCCGTCATAACGTTTTCTGAATTCGTTTAGCTAAAAAACAGGATAGTGTTTCAGCATAGTTGCATATCCATGAAACTATATGAGTAGTAATAATGTATTTAATGCTGGAAGAAGTCCATGGCTAAGGCATGAAAACTACCTGTTTCATAAATCGAACAAATCTATCCACAGGCAACATATGATATGTTGTTTACATATTCATGTAGATCGGCACGAACAATCGGATTCTTAGTTAGCAAAAGCTCTAAAATTTTCAACAAAAGCATAACCTTGAATCCTTCACAAAATCACAGCGACGAAAGCAGTAGTCATCAACCTTATCAACCTCTTCAGTTGTGGTAATGGGTCTGCTGCCAAAGCAAAGAGGCAGCCATCAGCCAGAATCACAAAAAAAAATCTAAAAAATGTATACGAAATCTGTTAATAGCCCAAGACGAATATATGCACGCAGACCTGCAAGAACAATCGGATCTGCAAGAACAATCAGATTATTAGTTAGCAACAGCGCTAAAATTCTCAAGAAAAACATAACCTTGAACCCTTCATAGAATGACAATGATTTAATAGGGGAAAACGAACTGGCGGGTGACCAAGAGGGTGGCGAGGGAGGAAGAGGGAGGGAGGCGGAGAAGGGAGAAGGAAGGGAAGGGGAGCCGTATCGGGAGACACGGCTGCGCGGTGCTGGAGGGAGGACTGGCAGTGGAGGCAGTGATGGGAGGCGACTGGGAAAAGAAAGAGGAAGACGGAGGGAGGTCGACGGGGAAGGAAGGGGACGGCACAAGGGAGGAGAGGAACAGAGGGGAAGGAGGATCTGCAATGCCGGAAGTAGCCGGGAGGGAGCAGGGGTGGCGGTGGAAGCGACTAGGGAGGAGCAAGCAGACGCGAGACAGAGTGAAAGGAAGAGGGAGGGCCAGAGGCAATCTTTGCGGCAAGGGACGGAGCCAGGAGGCGGCGTGTAGCGCGGACTGACGGGGAGGAAGAGGGAAGTGAAAGCTGGTCCGGGCAGAGGAGGGAGAGGGAGAGTACCGGAGGCGGAGGGAGGCGCCGAGGGGAGGCCAGGAGGCGAAGGGAGGCGCCGAGGGGAGGGCTGGGGAGGAGGCACTGGGCAGAGATGAGCATCGCATGATGGGCGCGGACGGAGCAGAGAGGAAGAGGAGGGCTGAAGGTGGCCCAAGGCGCGGGATGGAGCAGGAGGCGGGCCGCAAAGACGGGACGGGACGGGGAGGAAGAGGAAGTGAGCAGCGGTGCTGGCAGAGGAGGGAGAGGGAGAGTTCCGGAGGTGGAGGGGAGGCACCGAGGGGAGGGCCAGGAGGCGGCGCTGCGGCGCATTTTTGGGAAAGGGGGACGGGAAAGAAGACGCGAGAAGAAGCCAGCGCAGGCGTTCGCGAATCGTCCGTTCGGATCAAGCATAGCAACTCTCTCATCCTGGCCGGTCGATGTGCATCCGACGGTCGCTATCAATCGGGGCGACGTGTCCAGGTCCAGAGGAGGCCCTTTCTACCGGGAATTAAGTTTAGTAATACTTGTATCAAGTTTCTTGTGTGTGCCTACGTGTGTGCCTTATATAGGACGATACGTACGGCTCAATCTGGCGTAGGAACTAGGGCTTCTCCCTCTTTTAGTTCAACGATCGATCATGAAACTATATAGTTTTGAAAATTTTATCAGACCCACTACCGGATATTTTGGCAAAATTTTAGGACGAAAATTTTGAATTAAAATTTAATTTTTCAGATTTAAATACTGTCGGACCCCACTAAGAACGTCGGTAGGTAGCCACCGGTTTTCCATTTTGCTATTCAGCGACGCGCCGTTGTCTTCGATCGCTTGGCAGTCCTACGTGACAAATGGAATCCTCTAGTATACGCATGCATGCGTGGAAGATATATCTGTTGCGGTTTTTTTATTTAATCTTTTATTTAATAATATTTTAAAGTTAATCCCTCACGAACTTTATTTCCAATTCTGACCTTTTTGGTCATGTCACCCTGTTTGACGTTGACAAACCATTCTATCCCACCACCGATCTCGACGTGACTAAACCTACCACGCAAGCCCTCGCGTCAAAGACTTCCACATCGTGGGCACGGCCCTGCCTCTCTGCTGGCCATGGTATAGATGGCACTACAGAGAGGGACCATGGACATACATCCTGTTAGATAGGATTTCTGCGCTGGACCTTTCTCCTTCCATGCATGATCTTTGACATTTCTCCTTCCATGCTGGTGCCTCGGCTTCCTGCATGAATGACGCTTTCTCTTCCGAGGGATCACATGTTCACATGATAGCTGTAATCTATATATATGTTACTCATGTATTCTGATTTCTACAATCAAAGATAGCGTAACTTTCCTCGCTTACATGGTATCAGAGGTGTTTGCATCCTGTGACCACCGCTTCCGCTAACACATAGCTGCCGCTACACATCATCCACCCAAGATCATGGCCGACGACGACACCATCGACGACGCTTGCGTGAGGAGGAGGTCGCCTGCGAATGTGAGGAGGCCGCACGTCAACAGAGGTCGAGAGGCCCGCTCTCGACGAGGCGGCCGCCCGTTTACGCCAGGAGGCTGACGCCCGTGAAGAGGAACTTCACCACGTGATGCTCCTCCACGAGGCCACCGCCATCACCAACCTGCATGCACAGGCCGTCGCCGTCCAGAACAGCTGGGCCCTTGTGACCGTGGTTCTTGATCTCGTCACTCCCAACTACAGCAAGTGGCACGGCCGTTTTCTCACCACCCTTAGCAAGTACTCACTCTCCGACCACGTCCTCACCGACACTGTTCGCGCCGACTCCGTCGACTGGTGCCGAATGGACTGTGTCGTTTGTGAGTGGCTTTACAGCACCATCTCCCCCGATCTCGTCGAGATTGTCGTGGCGCCCCGCACCACCGCACGACACGTGTGGCTCGGCCTCGAATAGCAATTCATTGGCAACCGGGAGACGCGAGTCCTCATCCTCGACGCCAAGTTTTGCTCCTTTGTCCAAGGAGATCTCAACGCCACCGACTATTGTAGGAAGTTGAAGAGCATGGCTGATGCCCTCGGGGATCTCGACGAGCCTGTCGCTGACCGAACGCTCGTTCTCGCCGTCTTGCGCAGTTTGAACGACAAGTTTGCATACATGGCGGCCCTACACAAGCGCCAACGGCCATTCCCCACCTTCCTTGAGGTCCGATCCGATCTCCTCCTCGAGGAGATGACCATGGCCTCGCGCCCATCGGGACCATCCACCGCCTTCCTCGCCACTTCAGTCGCGATAGGCCAATCAAGCAAGCCCCCTGGTGGCGCCACTGGCGGTGGCTCCACGGGTGGCCCAAACGGCACCACCCGCCCATCTACCCACAACGGGGGCGGGTCCGGCAGCTCCAACCGGCGTCGCCGCGGTGGCAAGAATGGCGACAACGGCAACGGTAATGGGGGCGGCCCCGGTTGGCCCTCCTTCTACAATCCATGGATCGGGATCATTCAGATGTGGCCCGGTCCCCACCCTGGCAACCAACCCGGGCGGTTTTAGGGGCACAGCAAGGGTGGTCGCAGGGCATGCAGTAGCAGCAGCAGTCGCGCCCTGGCATCCCCTCACAGGCGTTCTTCGCAGGACCGCCTCCCGACCTCTTCTTCACGCCCCACACCGCCTACTTCGCCTTACAGCACTGCACCACCATCACTCACGCACCACCTTCCAAGCACTTGACTCCATGATCGGCTCATGGGACCAGCAGTCCCTGGCGAACGCATTCAACACCATGACCCTTGCTCCGCCAGCCTCGACTGATTGGTACATGGACTCCGGGGCATCCTCGCACATGACATTCGATGCCGGTAACCTATCCTCCACTCATTCGCCATGGTCCTTTACTCCTTCATCAATTGTTGTCGGTAACAGGTCCCTTTTGCCTGTCACCTCTACTGGCTCCCTCGCTCACCTTGGTCCCTTTCATCTTCATAATGTTCTAGTTACTCCTAGCATTATTAAGAATCTTATTTCAGTCCGCCGGTTTACCACTGACAACAATTGCTCTGTTGAGTTTGACTCATTTGGCCTCTCTATGAAGGATCTTCGGTCTCAGAACATGATCGTCAGGTGCAATAGCTTCGGTTCGCTTTATCCTCTTTGTCTGACGACGCTGTCCCCTTGTGCTCTCGCGGCTGTTGCTCCCACCACCCTCTGGCATCATCGTCTCGGCCACCCTGGACATGAAACCATCTCCAAGCTTGCCAGTATCTCTGCCATCCCGTGTAACAAACGTGCTGATGATCTTATATGCCATGCTTGTTAACTTGGTCGTCATGTATGGTTGCCATTTGCCACTTCAAACTCTAGAGCTGCCAACAAGTTTGATCTAATTCATTGTGATCTTTGGACATCGCACGTTGCTAGTGTGTCTGGCTACAAATATTATTTGGTCATTCTTGATGATTGTACTCATTTTGTTCGGATGTTTCCTTTACGCCTAAAGTCCAATACCTTTTCCACCATCTCTAATTTTTCTCTTATGTGGCAACACAGTTCGGCACGACAATAAAGAGCATCCAATGTGATAACAGATGGGAGTTTGACAACTCTTCCGCCCGCACTTTCTTCCTCGCGCATGGCGTTAACCTTCGCATGTCATGTCCCTACACCTCCCAGCAAAATGGCAAAGCTGAGCGGATCATATGTTCCATTAACAATATTGTGCGCTCCCTTCTCTTTCAAGCAAGCTGCTCACCAACCTTTTGGGTAGAAGCACTTCACACCGCCACATACTTGCTCAACCGTCTCCCAACAAAAACCCGCAGCCACTCCACACCTTACTTTGCCATCTACGGAGTGCATCCAACTTATGATCATCTTCGTGTGTTCGGCTCCAAGTGCTACCCCAATTTGTCTGCCACTGCTCCACACAAACTATCGCCTCGCTCCACCTTGTGCATCTTTCTTGGATATTCCTCGTACCACAAAGGTTATCGATGTCTTGATCCTTTGTCCAATCGAGTCATCATATCTCGTCATGTAACAATTGATGAGGCATAATTTCCCTTTGCCGAGTCGAACACTCTATCCACTAATGATTTTGATTATTTGTCACCTCTTGAGAACGTATTGGTGCCCATCAGACCAGAATGTCCTTTCTCTCCTACAGGTACCCTATCGCTGGTCGCTGGGCCAACGGCCATGCTAGGACCTGTGCCCCCGCACGTTGGGATGCCTGCGCCTCTGGCTTATGGACCGATCGTCACGTCCCCGAGCGCTGTGTCGCCGGCACCTCTAGCTGCTGGGCCGGTTCCTGCGCTCAGCCCTACGCCCGCGTGTAGTACCTCGTCGGCGCCTCTGGCGAATGGGCGGATGTCGCCCAAGACGAGGCATCTCACCAAGACGACCGCCACATCACCCCGGTGGCCACACCGCTCTGCACCCATGGTACACATAGCCCCCGGCGTGGGTGCTCTCTCGACGGCGGTTCCAATCCCGTCAGTGAGCAACTCCCACACTATGGTCACTCGCGGCAAGCACGGGTTTCGACAGCCAGTTTCTCAGTTCATCTTTCATGCTGATGCACTGTCGCCAATCCCAAAGACCTATCGGTCTGCCCTGGCCGATCCAAACTGGCGGTGTGCCATGGAAGCCGAGTATGCTGCTTTGCTCACCAATAACACATGGGATCTTGTTCCGCGACCTCCCAAGGCGAACGTTGTCACTGGCAAATAGATTTTTCGGCACAAGTTTACTGCTGATGGCACTCTTGATAGATACAAAGTTCGATGGGTTCTTCGTGGTTTCGCTCAGCGTCCTGGGATTGATTACGATGAGACCTTCAGTCCGGTTGTCAAGCCGATGACCGTGCGCACAGTACTCTCTCTAGCTCTCTCCAAGGACTGGCCTATTCATCAGCTGGATGTCAAAAATGCATTTCTTCATGGCACTCTATCTGAGACGGTTTATTGCACCCAGCCGACGGGCTTTGTGGATTCTTCCTGCCCTGACTTTGTCTATCGCCTGAATAAGTCTCTCTATGGGCTTAAACAGGCGCCGCGTGCTTGGTACAGTCACTTCGCCTCATATTTGTTGTCCCTCGGGTTTGTGGAGGCTCAGTCAGACACACCGCTGTTTATCTATCACCGTGGTGCTGATGCTGTTTACTTGCTTCTCTATGTTGATGATATCGTCCTGACAGCATCCTTTGTGCATGTTCTCCACCAGACGATTGCCGCCCTCCAACGAGAATTTTCCATGAAAGATCTCAGCGCACTTCATCATTTTTTGGGTATCTCTGTTCAGCGTAGTTCGAGTGGCCTCTTCCTCTCTCAACGGCAATATACTTTGGATATTCTGGAGCGTGCCGGGATGTCAGACTACAAACCTTGTAGTACGCCTGTTAACACTCATCCTAAAGTGTCACTTTCTCTTCCGAGGGATCACGCGTTCACATGATAACTAATATATATATATATATATATATATATATATATATATATATATATAACGCATGTACTTTGATTTCTACAATTAAAGATAGGGTAACTTCCATCGCTTACACATCCGACCATAGAAGGACGGAGAGATCGACGATATCTTTCATGCCACCACCAAAATTCATATCGGGGACGGCAAACTCGCGGACTTCTGGTACTCCAACTGGCTCCTGGGAGGGCCAATTGTCACCTTGCCAAGGCTGTTCTCTTATGTTAGGAAAAAAGGCATGTGAGTGGCAGAGGGCCTACATCAGGGTTGCTGGGTTCGTGACATCAGGGCACGCTGTCCATCCAAGCTCTGGCGGAAGTACCCTCTGGGATGCAGTCTCCCTAATCTGCCCCCACGCCGATGGAGAAGACACAGTCACCTGGACCGGGGCATTTGAATACCTCTTGAAGGAAATCCGCTACATTCTTCCTGCTGGGGCATTTGAATCCCATAGTTTCAAAGAAACCGGTAGCATTTTCTCGAGGACCATGGTATACAATTTGCCACTCACATATAAGGATTATGTCGTCCAATAATTCCAATGTCTCGGGAGGTGGTTGCAGCAAGGAAATAACCATTGCGAGATCCATCAAATGAGCTATTTGTTGGAGAAACTTCATGATCTCGAACATGGTGGAGCCATCTAGTCCTGTTGATATGTCATCCATAAAGAAGCATCTTGCTAGACCAACTAGCATCTCTCCTGCATTAAGGAATTCATTGTGAAGTATGGTTAGTTGCCAATTAAATCTCTCTTTAATCAGGTCCTCATTCTCCTTTTTAGGCTAGTTGCTTCCATCTGCCTTGATAGCTACAAGCTTTTTTTAACCGTGAATATTTCTGTCCTGATAAAAACCCTTATTTTTCTCATACAATAAGTTCTTGAGGTGGTAAAATTTTAGTTGCGCTTTCTTCTACATAGGAAAGACATGATGCCAGTGAAGATATACATGACTGGTAGCTATATATGTATTATTATAACATAAAGTCTGATTGGGAAGTGCACTCTAGGAAGTGATAATAGAGGGCGAAGGAACAAAATACATAGTAGAAAAGATAAAATGCTTATGTTATAAAAGACAATAAAAGATCTTCGGCAATCACGCTTGAATGATTAGGAAACCCTCACAAGATCAGTAGCTCATCGAATTGTCTCGATCATGACCAGTAAACCCGATAACATTTGCACAACTCGGTAGCGAGCCAGATCAATTTAGCATCTTCGTGTAGGTACAAGCATGAAACTAGCCCCCCCTCGCCCCTGTTAATCTCAGAAGCCAAAACATTAAGATAGACAAAAAGGTTATCTAAACTAATCGGATGCGATCTGAAACCCCTCACAGCAGAATCAGTTTCACCCTCTGACCCGCTCCATCCATCTGAATTCTTTACTCTGTCGGAGAGACCAAACCACCAGTGCCTGACTTCCTAAGACAACACCTCCAATTTGTCACCTGAAAAAACCAAGGTGGTAGCAGACCGCATAGCATATTGTTTCTGTCATGTGGAGCTTCTCGCATTCGCACTTGAGTAATTCAACTCCGCATGCACAGCAAAATCCACTTCCACCTTGCGCTTCCCCTGAGTTGCGAATATGAACGAAATACTGTTCTTACCTGACCCGCTTGGCCTGACTCTCCCAAATGAGCTGTGAACACAGCACGGACTTGCCGACCGCTTACTGAGTCGATCATCATGACAGCGTCGCGTCTCCCGCCGGTAGGTAGGCCACCAGTTTTTTTGCCCCGCTAATTATCCAGACCCTGACTTCTTCTTTGATGATCGATACCGTCCTAACCGTGTCATTCCTTTGGTGCTTCCTTCTATTCCTTTCCTTCCAGATCTATCATATTGTGAGGATGACTAGAAGTTTTGTCCCTTTGTACTCGTGGCTGCTTCTCTAAATGATATGGCCAACCATCAATCCAATACCGTCTCGTGGGCGTCCCCTTGTGCCGGTAGTAAGCTATTGTGTAGCGCCCAATTTGCAACAGCGGTCCAGACCCTTTTTGTGTACAAACAGTTTAGGAGTAGGTGGAGGGCTGACTAAGCGTTGTTTGTGCAAAGCAGGCACCAATAATCATTTGGCATGTGTCTTCTTGCTAGTATATCCGATGTTGGGATACGTTTTTGGACTGCTAGCCATGCAAAAAAATTTCTTTTTTGCGGAGCCCAAGAGTCCCATAAGAGGGTAACGTATGGTTTTTCGATTGGACACATAAACTGTGCATTATACGCCAACTTGGTCGTATATGTCCCTATCGCTGTCCACTTTCAAGAGATGTCATCTGAAACTTCTGGTAGGAGCACCACCTGTGCGACCTTTCTTTACATATCCACAAAGTCCACGAGGTGGTGCTCTGTTATCCTTCTTCTAAGATCTACGATCCAAGTATTCCCCTTCAGCGCCTCACGCACCGTCCAATTCTTTCTGGCGGTAATGGCGTACAGGCTTGGGGCCATAGATTTTGGAGGTACACCCCCAACCAAACGTCCTTCCAAAAACTCGCCCTGTTACCACTTCCCACGATGATTTTTGTTGAAACGCGGAACAGTTCACGGTCTTTCTCATCTATTGGCAGTTGCATTCCATTCCATTGTTTCTCCGGTTCTTTCCATTGGTACCACAACCTGCGAAGGCGGAGAGCCCGGCTAAAGTAGTGAAGTTAGAGGACTCCCGGACCGCTAAACTTTTTTGGACGGCATACCGTATTCCAGTTTATCCAGTTTTTACCACCTCCTCCCGCAACCGTTTCGGCCCTGCTCCAAAACCAGGCCCTGCGACGCTTATCAATCTGCCTCCATGTCCATGCTAGAAGGTCGGCTAATTACATGTGATAGATGGGTATGGAAGTGAGAACCGCCTTGAGCGTTGTTAGCCTTCCGGCTCTGGAATGCATCTTCTTTTTATAGTCCGCTAGTCTCGCATCAATCTTGTCTATAAGGGGTTGTAGTTGTACCTTCCTAAGCTTGCGCAGTGAAAGTGGAAGGCCCAGATATGTGCATGGCAAGCTTCTTCTGCTGACTGGGAAATCCTGTAGAATGGCGTCCAAATCCAGATCTTGACATTGAATGGGTATGACCGTGCTTTTGCTTAGATTTATCTTTAAACCCGTGACCTCTCTAAAAATGGTCATAATCTCCTTGAAATTATCTTTGTCTTCTTTGGTAGGACGCAAGAAAATCATCGTGTCATCCGCATAGAGCGACAATCTAGCCACCGCCCTCACATTTAGTGGAGACAACCATCCATCTGATGTGGTAGTGCTCAAAAGGCAATACAAAATATCGATTGCCAAGATGAATAAATACGGAGATAGAGAGTCCCCTTGCTGCACTCCGCACTGATACCAAATCCTTGGTCCCCGCATTCCGTTCAGAATAACTACAGAATTGGACGTAGCAAACAAGATCGATATCCATTCTCTCCATCGAGGTCCAAGGCCACATCGTTGAAGAGTGTCAAGCAGGTATGGCCAGGATACCGAGTCAAAAGCCTTAGATATGTCTAATTTAATCATTAGAGCTGGTGTCCTTGTGCGGTGAAAACTACATGCTAAATTCTGCACGTACAGAAAGTTGTCTTGAATACAGCTGGTCTTGATGAAAGTATTTTGACTCTTGGAGATTAGTTTATTCATGTGCTTGGAGAGCCTTAAGGGCATCTCCAATAGTTAGAGATAACATTGTCTTTAACATATGTTACATCATCTTTAGAGACAACATCTCCAATAGATAGTCTCTAGCACACTCTCCAACATTTATATTTTATAATTTTTCTTTGAAACGGACCTACATGTCAACTAGAGTAGATTAATGTATTATGTATTGTTTCGCGTGCACGACAATCTCTTTAGGAAGAAACGACATGTACTCTCTCTCCTCCACTTAGGATTTTGTTGATGTGGCATTGCTAAGAGACGACAATAAATACACTATTGGAGATGCCCGACGGAGAGCACTTTTGAGATTAATTTGGCTATACTATAGATCAAGCTGATCGGTCTGAATTCTGCTATGTTGATGGATTGCTCCTTCTTAGGCAGTAAGACTATGTTTGCCGTATCCACTATTGCAAATGCATTCTGTTTAGATTGTAGAATTTGCTGAACACCGTCGTCATGTCCGGTTTGATAATGTCCCATGTTTCCTTCTTGATTTGTTGTTGCATAATTTCGTTTCTTCTTTTCCTCCTTTTGGACAGTACTACTCTATAGGTATAGATGATAGGTAATCTTTTTCTTGCAAGAGATGAAATTTCCATTACCGCCATATTCAAATGCAGGGATAGATTCAATTAAAAAAATAAATCAATATCTGCTCCGCGCACGTCAGCAAAAATAACGTCCGAGACCCAGCGCCGCACACCGCACTGTAACAATTAATATTGTTGCACCCATATGTCGGTCATGTCGGTGCATGAATGCTAGTTTAATTTCGTTAAGTTATTTTTTGAATAAATTAAGGGGAAACCCCAGTTTCTACGGAAACCATAAATAGTGCATCGACAATGGCAAATACCAAACTCGCCAGGTTTATATCACACATTTCGAACTACAACCCAATTCCATATGCATTTATCAGTAGGAGGAGATTAAGCACAGAGAATCTTTAGCTAATCTTTAGATAATTAGATTCGGAGGGCTTCTTTAACGAGGAGTCGAGTCGGATTTGTGGTGTTGAGTGAGACTTTTATCTAAGACTGTTTGGGCAAATATGGTTAGGGACGACCTATTTAAGTAAATCCTTAGTTGACAGCCTTTCTATCAGTCAACTTTGTACTTTATTTTGCTCTTCCAATTTTAATAAAATTCGGCCCGTAATCCTTGGCAGGCCTGGCCATAATTAGACTCGGGATATGTTGCATTAGCTAGCTAGCAAGAAAGGGATTTTATTAGCTTTAACGAAGTCTTGAACTAACTAATCACAGGCTTCAAAGTGTACCATCAGCATGACACACGCAACAATCATTTCTGAGAGCAAGTTGATATGTACTATATTGCAAGCAGCTAGTTACAGAACTTGCAGGTCTTACATTTAGGCTGCAGCCATGCATGCAATTAACACCTCTCAGCGAGTCAGCATACCGAGCAGCTCTGCTTTCTCCTGGTCCATATCTCATATGGTATCTTTGCTACTGTTTTTGATGAAACCCTATTTAAAGTGAAAGCTGCTGTTTCTAGAGCGTATCCCTAAAATTACAATAGAAGATCAGATTGGCTCATCATTGACCGAACCATGTCCAACAATATTCGGTTCTGTCGTTCAGACACCTCATTCCATTGAGGCGTTCCTGGCAGAGTGAGTTGTGGAACAATTCCACATTTCTTTAGATGGTCACCAAACTCATGGCTCAAATATTCACCTCCACGATCAGATCGTAGACATTTGATTGTCTTGCCAAGTTGATTCTATACTTCATTATGAAATTCTTTGAATTTTTCAAAAGATTCAGACTTATGCCTCATTAAGTAGATATAGCCATATCTACTAAAGTCATCAGTAAAGGTTATGAAGTACTGAAAACCACCTCTTGCTGAAGTGCTCATTGGTCCACATACATCCGTACGTACAAGGGCCAACAGGTCACTCGCCCTTTCACCTCTGGTCGTGAAAAGCGTCTTTGTCATCTTGCCAAGTAAACAAGATTCGCATGTTTCAAATGATTCAAAATCAAATGGGTTTAGAAGACCATCTTTGTGGAGCTTCATCGTGCGCTTCTCATTTATATGACCTAGACGACAATGCCAAATAAAAGTGGGATTCAATTCATTAGGTCAAAGTCTCTTAGCATTAACGTTATAGATAGACATATCCTCAAGATTCAAAATATATAATCCATTCACTAATGGAGCATGACCATAAAGCATATCTTCAAAATAAATTAAACAACAATTGTTTTTTATTCTGAACTCATAACCTTCTGCTCCTAAACATGAAGCAGAAATAATGTTTTTGCTTAAGGCTAGAACATAATAACAATTATTTAATTCCGTAACCAATTCTGAAGGTAAAGCTAATGGTAAAGTGCCAATAGTTAATGCGGCAACTCTTGCTCTATTGCCCACCCGAAGATCAATATCTCCTCTTGCCAAATTTCTACTTCTTATCAGTCCCTACATCGAATTGCAAATATAAGCAACCGATCCGGTATCAAATACCCAAGAACTGGTCGGAGAAGTGGCAAGATTAATTTGTATAACATTTATACCTGAACTGGAAGTCTTACTTCCTTTGTTCTTTTTCGTTTCTGCCAAGTACTTCTTGCAAATTTCTCTTGCAATGCCCAGTCTCATGACAATGGTAACATTCTGTGTTAGGCTTAGGACCCAGCTTGAGCTTCTTAAGCTTAGCTTTGAGACTCTCGATCTTATCTTGGGTCTTTCCTTTGCCTTTACCCTTTCCCGACTTACCCTTCTTCTTGAAGCTAGTAGCCTTTTGAACCATCATCACATGATTGGAACTTTTCTTGATGCTTTCCTCAGCACCCTTAAGCATGCCATGCAACTCGGTCATTGACTTCTCCATGCCATTCATATGAAAATTCAATATGACATGCTCAAAGCTCGCAGAGAGCGATTGAAGAATCATATCAGTAGCCAACTCTTGGCTAAGAGGAAAACCAAGCTTTTTCAAGCTCTCAATGAGACCAATCATTTTGATCACATGAGGACTGACTGGGTTACCTTCTATCAGCCTACAAGAAAATAATGCCTTAGAGGTGTTAAACCTCTTTGCCCTTGTTTGATCCTGAAACATACCCTTCAGACTTACAATCATATTGTAAGCATCCATGGTCTCATATTGCTTCTGAAGCTCAGAGTTCATGGTTGCAAGCATTAGGCAGTGCACATCGACTGCGTCATTGCAATGCTTCTTATAAGCATTCTTTTCAGCACGAGGTGCATTGACACTCGGTTCCTTGGGATATGGACCCTTTAGAATATATTCCTTCTTTTCTTGCTTGAGAACAATTCTCATATTACGAAACCAGTCAATGAAATCTGAACCATTCAACTTTTCCTTTTCAGGAATAGATCGTAAATTAAAGGTAGGTGCAGAAGTAGTAGGTATCATGATCTACAACAGAAAAATATGCAAAGATTCAGCACTATATCACTACTAGAAATCCCCATTTTCCCTACAGTGTAAAACGTTCTCTAGTAGTGGAATTGTAATACAAAGGAAAGTATCTATCCCTGGGGTGAGGTAAAAAAACCTAGGGAACGAAATCGTTCCCTACTGTTTACATAAATTACTGAGGAAAGACTATAGAGAGAGAAATGAACTATGCCATATCAGTGCCACGATGACAACTTTCCCTGCTTGGATGGATAAAACCATAGGGAATGCATTTTTCATTTTTGCCTCTAGTATTTTATAAGTCCCGCTATTTTTTTTTCTGCACGCTATTTTTTTTAGCGGGCGCCAGTTTCTTTTTGGGTGCCCCTCTATGTGCGCGTGAGCCCTACCCAAATTCCCTAAACAGCCTATCGCCCGTAGTAGCCGCCGCCCCCTCCCCTCCTCCTCCGCCGAGCAGTGCCGCCCCCCTCCTCCTCCCCTGAGCGGCCTGCCCCTCCTATTTGTCCTCCCTCAAGTCGCCGCCGCCGCCCCGCTCCCCTTCTTCTCCTCCTCCCTCGAGCTGTCGCCGTCGGCCCCGATGCGGCAACTGCTCCCCCGACTCCGCCCCCAACAGATCCCTCCCCCTAAGGCGCTGGCGTGGGAGTAGTCTCTCCGACAGGGGCGAATCCCCCCTCCCCGGCGGCAACGCACCTCCGTCTCCGCACTCCCGATTCCGGGTTCTTGGTTTCCTTTTCTTGGAATGTTATGGTTTCCTTTTCTTTTCTTGTGTGTGATTAATGCTTCGGTTCTTGCAGATGTGGCTCTAGGGAATCTCTACACCTCCTAGAGCAGCCCGTCGCAGCTGGCTGGCTGGTTGACCGGCGGTGGCGACCCCTGCGATGCGGCGTGGTAGGGCATCTCCTGCTCCGGCTCAGGCTTCACTGGAATGTAAAGATCCTCGCATGGCTGTAGCGATTGATTGTTTGTTTAGTTTTTTTATGGAGATGACGACAGCTTTGTTGACTCGGGGATACCGCGGACGAGGTCGAGCATCTCGCAGCAGTACCCCGCGATGGCCTATGCCTGCGACGGGGAGCTGCCTACGGAGGCCGGGTAGAGCTGGTGCTGGTGCTGAGTAGCGGAGAGGCAAAATAGCTACACCAAATTGGCCTTGTTATTCTACTGCCTCACGGTTATGATGGCCAAAGCCCTGAACATTCCAGTGCCCATTTGGAGCGCTTTCTTCAGGTGATTCACAGTGACAAAGTTTTTTTTGTTTTCTATGTCATGTAGTCATTGAATCCCATCCAGTCGCAACCAGGCTCTTGTTTTGCATCTCTGTTCTTTGATAACATCATAACATGCTATTGTTGGATTGAAAATAAAATATGATGCATTTTTATATGCAATCGATGCCATTTTTTCTATCTGGGCAATCAATAGTCATGTCAACATGAGTATAACAGATTTCAAATACTTACGAGATAAATTTTGATATGCTCGAGAAATTACAGTGATGATTTGGCTTTCACGCATTTTCATATTTTCTAGTTGGATGATATGCTTGGTTCTTGAATATTTATTGCTTACTCGAGATTGTGAATTTGCTGCTAAGATGAGTGATGACAATGCTTTTGTCATACCTGAGATGGAACCAACACTTCGCAAGCAGATCCAGGAGTGTAATTGGCAAGTCGTGAATGTGACAATTCCTGCAAACTATTTCCATGTGTTGCGTCGTCAGGTCAGTTTATCTTCACTATGCTGAAATTTTTCTGGATACTAGCATGTGGTTAACTTACATGTATTAATCTTCCTATTCTCATCTACTGTAGGGGGGGGGGATAGATACATAGGGAGTTCCGGAAGCCGCTGATTGTAATGGCCCCCAAGAACCTACTTCGGCACAAGGATTGTAAGTCCAACCTTTCCGAGTTTGATGATGTTGAAGGCCATCCAGGATTTGATAAGCAAGGAACACGTTTCAAACGGTTGATAAAGGATTGTAACGATCACAAGCAAGTCGAGGAGGGTATCAACCGACTTGTATTATGTTTTGAGAAAGTAAGTAGGCCCTTTTAACAAATCAAGTTTAAACAAATTACCGGTTCAATACAAATATGCACCCTCTTTAAAAAAATTGCCATGTTGCAGGTGTATTTTGAACTTGATGAAGAGAGGAAAAAGACTGAGCGTAGTGATGTTGCAATTTGCAGAGTTGAGCAACTTTGCCCATTCCCATATGACCTTATCCAGAGAGAGCTAAAAAGATACCCAAGTATGGATGTTTTTCCTCATTGTTGGCCCAGCTAGCACTTGTTGTTTTCCAAGTTGTTATGATGCATTATTCTGTTGAGTAAATTTAGTTGTATAACTGTTCTGACTATCATGTTTGCACTATCTAGATGCGAAGATCGTCCGGTGCCAAGAGGAGCCCATGAATATGGGCGCATACAGTTACATCTCTCCTCGCCTATATGCTGCTATGAAGACTCTTGGGCGGGGTTCGTCCGATGACATCAAGTATGTGGGCAGGGCACCTTCTGCTGCTACAGCCACTGGCTTCTTGTCGGTTCTTGTGCAGGAACAGTCAGTATCTATTTGGACTTTTTGGTAGTGTGATATTTACACTTGTATATGTTGGTGTAAATGTGCCTCAAATAGTACTTGATGGTTTATTGGAAATACAGGATATTGTTATGTTTATCTTTTGTATAAACTTTGTTTTGAGTGATAATGTGAATCTAGCGTATTTGAATATAAATAAGTATTTAAATAATGTATGTATATTTAGAAAAAATAATAAATTCAGTACCCCTAGTGTTTATGCTAAATAGTAGGGGATGAATTTTGAATTAGCAATAAGAAAATAATATTTATATAAAAATGTTCCCTAGGGTATACAAGAAATAACGTAGGGAATTTGTTAATTTCTTTCCCTAGGCTAGTAGAAAAGGAACGTAGGGAAATAAACTTTCCACGTTAGATGACAATGCCATGTGGACGAGATTTCCCTACCGTTTAAAATCCTAGGGAACGATTCTTTCCCTAGGTTTTTCCAAAAAAAACCGTAGGGAACGTTTTCTTTCATCATATTCTTTCCCCTAGTAGTCGTTCCCTACGAATGCCACTAGGGAAACCAATTCCATATAGTTTTTGGCATATTCCCTAGTATATTACTCACTAGGGAAAATGGGGATTTCTAGTCGTGTATTTATGTAAGATCTTTTATTAGACACTCATATTGGTGGTTATGTTCGACTATTTTACAACCAGCTTGTATCTCCATACGACTAGTCCGGACCTGGTCGTATCTCCATACGACTAGTCTGTATCTGGTCGTATCTCCATACCACCAGTCCAAACCTGATCGAACTTAATCATCAACAGTCAATAAAAGATGCTCCCACTGTATGTTCTAAACCATGTTTCCCTCTAACATCATATAGTGAGTTCAAGATCCAAAAATCATTAAGTCTTAGTGAGCTTTGGCATCACTGTTAGAAACCTAGTGATTTAAGGTAAACAACCCTTTGCCAATCATATCACATATGACTCTTGTTTGTTGGGTGACATCTTTATGCCTCGGTGACCAACACTATGCCCCAAGGCCTAAAACTATTTTGATAGCCTTATCAAGTTAAACCAACACCATGCATGTGGATGTCTGATACCCACCCTATTTTATTAGGATAGTTAATGGTACCCTACTTTGGTAGACCAACGAATTAACGATCAAAATCGTGATAGACACAGTAATTGAATAGACATCAATTTTACTTAATTTTTCATAAGAGATACTACTCTATCATATTAAAATATCTAATGATAAAACATAATTAAATAGCATAACAAGAATAAACATAAATATTCATAGATAATCATATTAAACTACGAAATACTATGCCCTTAACATGTCGATCTCCGTCAGAGTGCTTCCTGTCCGACTGCATTCATCTACTAGAGCTCCTCTCCGGCTCCCGGTCGAGCTGCCGCCTCTCCACCAGCCGCCGTTTCTCCGCAGGTCGCTGCCGCCTACCACCACGCCGAATCCGCCGCACCCTCGACGCACCGCCCTCGGCTCGGTGCCGCTGCTCCCTGCAATGCACCTCTGCGCTCCACCGCGCCGCACGTCACCGCCGCGTCGCCGAGCCGTGCCTCTGAGCCTCCACCGCATGCACGCATTAGCCTCGCTCTCGGCCGCTCCAACCTCGACACAGTGCCGCGTCCTCGTCTCCTCGCCCGCGCCCGAATCCGGCCATGGGCCGCCGGATCCCGATTCGTGGCCGCCGGATCCCGCTGCCTCTAGCGCGGCCCGCTCCTCTTCCTCAACCCTACGCAAGCCGCCGCTCAGCCCCGCCGACTCCACTTTCTCCCGATTCACTGTTGATGCTTGTCTATGTGGGATCCGCCTGCCTCCTACACCGCCGGTCCTCACCCTTGGCTCGTCCGCACGCAACCTGGCCGGCCGTGGTCCGCTCCCGTGTGATGCGGTCACGAAGGACCACGTGCGACGAGGCAACGACGGCCGACGGATTGACTGAGGAGTGACGACGGCGGTGGCTCTGAGGTAAGGTTTTGCTCGGGATAGGGTTTGCGATTGATTGACTCTGATACTATATTGAATTTCGAGAATAATTGTGTGTGTCCCTTACCTCCACACAGATGCAAGGATTTGCCACTGTACTTTCGTGTGAAATTCATGATAACATGTGGTCCCAGGACCCACATGTCATCCTCACATACAGTGGTAAATCCTGAATTTCACTCTTTAGCAGTGGCAAATACTCAATTATTCCTTATCTCCAACAGTGATATAGTGTTACTGTGTTAGAATTGAATCCAGTTACATAACATCACGGAAGGCGAAGAACATGTCGGCAAGCAGCTACTCGTCAATTCTGCATGCTACATTACCATTTCGATTTGCGTTGTAAGCTGATATATCTGACACATTCAGTATAGTATGTTTTTATAAATAATATACTCTAATCACATACACTTCCCTTTTAATTTATTAATCGACCTTGATATAGCAATAATTCTGTGATTACTTACACACTTTTTCTTGCAACAAATCCTTCTCGTCTTGTGCTTATTATATGGGTGTTTCTCTTCGAATCTTAAATTTCTACACAGTTAAGTGATTACTGATTAGTGAGTTTATTTGCAGTTTGCTTCGCAGCTTGCACGCATCAATTTTGATTTGTGCTCCTGCTACCTCCTCTGGAACTTGAGGTGCTTGATGGAGAGGAAGAAGAGGAAGGTGAAGAGGGCGATGATGGCGAGGTGCAGGCAGGTGACGAGGTTGAAGTAGCGGTCCTGGAGGCCTAGGTAGCCCTCGAGGAACTCCCGCACCGTCTGGTCCGTCTGCCCCGGCACGCGGATCAGCTCCGTCCGGTCGCCCAGCTGCGAGAACATGAGCCCGTACACCGTCCACGCCGCCGGGTTCGCCCAGTACGCCCACCTCCACCACACCGGGATCAGCTGCATCCACATTGTTGTTCATCTGGTCAGTCATTCAGGCACAATCTCTCCTCTCTTTTTGGTCGATTTTCTTTTCAAATACAAAAACCCAAATTGAAACCAAATATGTAAACTATGAGGTGTTAAGGAATTCCATGAGGCCTCTAATTCAATTCTGTTCTCTCTAGTCGGCATTCTAATTAAGGTGACAAAAAATAGGAAGTTCCATTGTTCCAAAATACTTGGCAGAGTAGTACCTCTCTTCCGATGATGAAGCCGGCGAAGACGTTCCAAAAGATGAATATAAGGAAGGACAGTCCGGCAGCTATCTCAATGTTAGGTGTAAGTGCCACCGTCATCATCCCATAGAGTGTGTAGTACATGAAGCTTAGCACCATGTAGAACACAAACCAAAAGAACTTGGCGGCGGTCAGCTGGAACCCAATCATTGGGTATACAATTGCCGCGAAGATGAACACTTGGACAAACATGTAAGGCAATTCAACTGCCACCTGCTCACAGAAATCCGGAGTTTAGAATCCACGCTCTCTAAGTTCAGAACCATTGGTTTTTTCTGAACAGATTGGTAAAGTAA
Source organism: Phyllostachys edulis (assembly GCA_036346405.1). Classification (NCBI taxonomy): domain Eukaryota; kingdom Viridiplantae; phylum Streptophyta; class Magnoliopsida; order Poales; family Poaceae; genus Phyllostachys; species Phyllostachys edulis. The sequence continues at coordinate 64,072,625 of CM070560.1, read as the reverse complement.
CATTACCTGAGCAATGGCGTAGGCCATGGTAGAGTACGTCCCTGCTGCTTTTTCCCGGTAGAACACTACTCTCTCCATTGCCACAACTGGCTGTAAGATGCTGCAATTCATGAAGCCCAGAAACAGTGCTGATCCGTATACAATTCCTAGTATGTTGAATACATCTTGCTGCTCCTTGCTGTTGCACAGGAAAACAAAGTTATGATCTAATTGAGGCATGATAATTTTTCATTAAAGAAAAATCTTTAGGCTACTTCCCACTCCTACGTACATGGTTGAGCCAATTTTCCAGAATACAATTCCGAACATAATTGATACAGCAAGCGTGTTCAGGAACCGAACAAGATTGTGTTCTGAGTTCTTCCAATATGCACATCTTTGCTTCCACAGGCAAGCCATGCATTGTGCCTTAAAGCTCTGCCAATATCTGGGAGGAAATTGTAGATCCTCTGTGTTTGGTTCTGGTTTTCCCAGCTCATCAATTAGAAGCATATTCTCCCTGTGGCAACCAGGTACAATTTCATTGTATGCATCTTTTTCGTTATTGTTCAAGCAAGTTAACAGATAGACTATAGCTTTACGATTGTATTAGGCTTACCTGTACAGGGAGGAGCTCTGAAAATTTTCTGCGTAGTCCACTCCAATGTCATATTCTGTTGTGTGTGAACTGATATCTAACATCCATGCTGCTGGGTTTTGTCCCTCTTTTATTCTAGGAACACCAGGTATAGCCTGTGACAAATAATTTTTAATATTTTTGTCTCCATCTTGTGATTAAGCATCCAATCTCAGGCAATCTTACCTCGAAATACTTTATCATGTTGCTAGATAGTGGACCTAGTGAACCACTGTATATGAGCCGACCTCCTCTTTTCATAAGTAGAAGCTGCAATCAGTCAAATTAAACTCAAAATCAGAAGGTAATTTCGTACTTATATAAATGGACAAATGACCTGTAACTCGTCAATTTTTCTACTTTAAGCCATAACTATCTTTAACACTTTTATGTGCACTACTATTGAAAAAAGAAAAATAAAATCTGAAGGGCAATTCGCTTTGCTGTTTAATTTTGGCAAAAAGCATGCTTGTTTTGTATGAAATTGTACCTGATTTTTTTTCTTTTTTCAATAGCAGTGCACATAAAAGTGTCAAAGATAGCTACCGAGGGTGAACAGCACACATGTGAACAGTGCACAAGCGCTACAGTACTGCCCCGTAGTCCTTGCATGGCCGTGGGCCGTGGCTCCCTGTGGGCCCACGCCCATGAGGCCATGACAACTTTTTGCCAACCAGGTACAATTTCATTGGACTATTCTTTTTCTTTATTTTTCGTACCAGTATAAATTCATTTTGACCCATTTATTGACTTAGTCATACCTCATCAAAAGATTCAAATATCTCAATGCTTGGCTGATGAATTGTGCAGACAACAGTTCGTCCAGTGTCTACCGTCTTTCTTACTGTTCTCATGACAATTGCTGCGGCACGAGCATCCAAGCGAGTGGTTGGCTCATCCATAAATATAATGGAAGGACTAGCTACCAACTCCACACCTATTGTTAGTCTTTTTCTCTGCTCAGCCGACAGGCCAGTTGCTCCCGCCAGACCCACCATGGCATTCTTCAATCCAGTTAACTCAACTAGGTCCATGACTTCGTCTATAAACATCTGAAATATGTTTGGAGAGAAATCTTGTGAGATCTTGTGTCAGATATTAGCTTCCAGCGATGATAAAAAGGGTAAGAAGTCAATGCACATACATCTCTTCGGTGAGATGTAACATTTGAAGGAAGGCGAAGCCATGCAGAAAACTGCAGTGACTCATACACAGTGAGATTAGGGGAGTGAATGTCGCTCTGCTCGCAGTAGCCTGAGATCCTTGAGAACGCCTCCTGCTTCTTTGGGTAGCCTGCTATCCTAATAGTGCCTTCAATATATCCTCCAGTTTTTCTTCCAGCCAAAACATCGAGCAATGTTGTCTTTCCAGCACCAGTGATCCCCATCAGAGCTGTTAGCACCCCTGGCCTGAAAGCGCCACTGACATCTTGTAGCAGCTGAAGCTTTTTATCTGTTACCCCATATTTTGCCATCTCCTGGTGGAAGATATGTATACTTTTGATCAATGGGTGACTGGAATGGATGCAATTATTTGGTAAGGTCTAATGTGGTCAAGAGCTTACCTTAGGCATGTCGACAAAATAATTGATATGATCAAATACAAGGGAGAGAGGCCGAAATGGGAGGATGACTTGATCGGTTGACGCATTGCCATTTCCAACTGTCTGGCTTTTGTTCTCTACCTTCACCTTGGTGGCATTCATGTTAACTTGATGCTTGCGTGGAGCTGCAAATGATAAACAAGCAGGATGAGTATCGTTTGTATTCCTAGTTCAACATTTATGAGGTTTTTGATTGCTTGGTATACATACAGTTCATAAACTCTAATGCAAATATGCTGAGGATGTTGAAGACCACCGAGAATCCAAATAAAATGCTGACGCAAATCCAGTACCAGTGCCACTCTGTGAGCAACCCCCTGATCTTGAGGATAGCTTCACCGACGGTGTTTGCATTTGCATAATGAAATTCCTGTCAGCATTCAAGACCATCGTCATTAGGTCACAACTAATTGCTATGGATTTTATGCCTTTGATCAAGAATGTTAGTGTACTTTGGGAAGGATATACTAGCATGGGTTTAGCAATTCCAAGTGTTGAAATGAGTGCTTACTGTAGCCCATCTTTTGTCAAGGAACTCATTCAAGGCGATTGCGTTCTGTGCAAAGGTGAATGGGGATGTCCAATATCCCCAGCGCAGCCATGGTTGGAGATCATCTGTTCAGTGTATAAAATTGGTGAGCATCTTACTTGCACAAAAACATGTTCTGCATTACAGAGTTGCCATACTTCCCGAGGTATTCTGAGCTAAATCATCTAACCTTTTGATACGACGAAGCCTCCAAGTATGTAGATTGCTATAAGAGCTGCAGTCCCTAGCATGTTGGCCATTACTTGCGTCCTTCCTATGGCTGCTAAGAAGCGATACAGTCCCATTGACATTTGATGCACGGCAAAAAGTACCACGAAGTGCTGGATGAACCTGCCAGAAGCAAGGGAACTTCTTTCTGTTACTTAAGTCTATTCAAGTAACTAAGATCCTTATTCCTTAGGTATAGAAGGCCAAGAGGAGTACCTGATAAGGGAAGGTGCGTAGCCAATCACATAGTAGGTTAAGCCGGTCCAAAGACCTGTCTCTAGAAGTGACATTGGTAGACTAATGAGGAAAACTGAAGAAAGGAGTGCCCATCCTGGCAATGCTAGTAACTCTCTTTGCTTGTAGAAGATGGGGATCCGCTTTATTGTCATTGCAATTTCAGTCATGCCATTGATGTTTACTATCACAACAGCCATAAAGAGTGCTCCCATGTACTTATTGGCGTCAAGTACAGAAGTGTGGCTCATATTTGTTCGAAGGAAAAGTGTTGAGATCACAAAAGCAAGAACAGTTATCTGTATGGTCTTGAATATATGCACTGGAGAGTTTCTTTTTAGAAGCAGTACTTCCCTTGAAAAGCATGCCTTGAAAATATTCCATCTGGAGATCCTGTGACTTGCATTTCTTTTTATTTCCTTGCTCTTTCCAGTATTGTTTGGACTGCAGAGATTGTCTTGTACAAGTCGAGGGAGATAGGAGGCATGGAAGGATTCTGCAAAAAAATCAATTGGATGGTATTGGTACTTATTTTCATCACCGACCCAGTATTGCTTTTGATCCATCTTTGAGGTCACCTGGCCATTTGGAGAAAAGTTGCTGTTAGCTTGTTCCATTGGTATGCACATGTAAGTACATATTACAGAATAATTAATTTTGTGTAACACGTAGAGTTGTGAGTAATCTATTGCCTATTTTACCTTGTCTTTAATGTATTGCTTATTCTAAAGTTATTCTGTGCAGTTATTATGTAAGGAGGATCAATTGTTAGCAAGATCGTTTTATTAACAGCTCCTTATTACTGTAATTGACAATGGAATACCTCTTGAAGGAAATCCGCTACATTCTTCCTGCTGGGGCATTTGAATCCCATTGTTTCAAAGAAATCTGTTGCATTTTCTCGAGGACCATGGTATACAATTTGCCCCTCACATAAAAGGATTATGTCGTCAAATAATTCCAATGTCTCGGGAGGTGGTTGCAGCAAGGAAATAACCATGGTGAGATCCATCAAATGAGCCATTTGTTGGAGAAACTTCATGATCTCGAACGTGGTGGAGCTATCTAGTCCTGTTGATATGTCATCCATAAAGAAGCATCTTGCTAGACCAACTAGCATCTCTCCTGCATTAAGGAATTCATTGTGTAGTATGCTTAGTTGCCAATTAAATCTCTCTTTAATCATGTCCTCATTCTCCTTTTTAGGCTAGTTACTTCCATCTGCCTTGATAGCTACAAGCTTTTTTTTACCGTGAATATTTCTGTCCTGATAAAAACCCTTATTTTTCTCATACAATAAGGAAGTTCTTGAGGTGGTAAAATTTTAGTTGCGCTTTCTTCCAGATAGGAAAGACATGATGCCAGTGAAGATATACATGACAGGTAGCTATATATGTATTATAACATAAAGTCTGATTGGGAAGTGCACTCTAGGAAGTGATAATAGAGGGTGAAGGAACAAAATACATAGTAGAAAAGATAAAATGCTTACCGATTGTGGCTCTTTTCTTCTGTCCTCCTGATATGCCTCTTCTCATCTCGTCTCCCACTAGGGTATCAGCACACTCGGACAAACCAAGTATCTGCATATGCACAAATTTGATAATTATGTTTGCAAGAGAAGTAATAAATTGAACAAGTAAAAACTTACCTTGATAATATAGTTTGTTGTAAGGTTGCTTCCTTCTCTAAATGTGGTGGCCTGTGCAAAACAGATGTTTAAGTAATTAAACAAAAAATATATATCCAGTTTTAGCTAAAAGTAGAGGAAAACAAAATTAACCACCTTAATAAATGAGTCAAGATCTTGGTCAACTTTATTGATGATACCCTTTTTTCTTCTTATTGCTTCTCCGAGCATCTCTGAGGTGGTCATTCCAAACAAGAATTTTGTGTTGGTATTTGTCATGCAAAGGTTAATACACCTTGCATATTTCCATGAATACTTCTTGAATTACAGTGTCTGATTTTGTTATAAATTAGCACATATACGTACACTAAAGTTGTATTTGATCTGTAAAATGAATAGTACACCATACACATGGGGGATGTCTTACCAAATTCATTATTGGTTCCCAACATCTTGGATGAGAAGTCAATAGTCTCTCTTACGGTCATCTCCGCATGGTGAAGATCATACTGGCTAATGTAAGAATGCAGATATTGAGGTGTCGAGGAATTCACTGCTTCTCCATTGTACATGACCTTTCCTTTGAGCTATTAAGAAATGTTACATGATCAAGAAAATGAATTTTTATTAGTCAATGCTACACATTTATTTTTATTTATTTAGTTTTTGCATTTTCTTGTTGATAGGTACTTTTGATGGCATGTAGATAACTCAGTCTACCTTCAAAGAAGAATCCGACTTTCCCGCCAATGCTTTTAAAAAAGTTGTTTTCCCCGAACCAGGTGCTCCTAGAAGAAGTGTCATCCTGGTTATAGAACGGGAGCACAAAATTTCAGTTTCTAAGGTGAGACAATTAATGAAATAAAAGGATAGATCATACTTCTTTTTATATCTTTTATGAACGATAAACTTTCAATTGTTGTACTTTATGAAGTTACATGTATTTGTTAATAACTCCTCTGTTAAATTCAATAGAACACTTAATCCTGAGATAGAATGGAGTCTATATCTTCATTTTTACGTTAGTAAAAACTAGAGAGACACTTACTTACCTTGATGGTCGAATTATCCCGCTTGCGTCATTTATAATTTTGATGGGTCTTTTCCTTGTAGTACACATGTGCCAAGTTGTTGCCAACTCCTGCATAACAAAATAAATTAGTATTTTAGATATATGGTTTTGAATGTGACTTACCAAATAATATGCATAACAAAGGAAGCATCTGCAGTTAAACGTATCTGTATACTCTAGAACTTGTTAAAGTGCTTGACAGTACAAGAACACACATTTTTATTTTGGTTTGGAAACAGACTTAAATGCATCTTTTCAATTTAACTGGGTTAAGATACAGACTCTCTGTCTCCACTTGCTTTATATTTTGTTGTACCACACGTCTTTGTTAGAGATATATGTATAGTGTGTTATTCTCCATTGTTATGAGGGGTTATTTACATATTCACTTCCTGTACTTTGTGTATATATACTGGCCTTTTGGCCTCCTGGTAATACAAGTTGCTATTCCTAATATGATATGAGAGCCAATTAGGTTTACCTTTCTCGGACGCGCAACTCGTCCTCCCCTGCCTTAGCCGCCGTCGGCTTTCCTCCCCCTTTTCCAACAACCTAGCAGCATCGCCATCTCCCTCCACGGTCTACGTCTCCGGCCGGGGAGGAGTGGAGCTCCGCTGCTCCCGGCGTCGTCCCGTTCGCCGTCTAGATCCGATCTGGATCGGGTCGCCACCGTCGGCCGCTTTCGCCTCGAGTTCGGCTGACTCACCCGCCTCATGTACTCCATCTGCTGGAGTCAGAGTCGCTTCCCAAGAGCCCTCGGCCTCGTGACTGTTAAACGCTTCGCCTCTGCCAGCGCCAAAGCGCCCGGCCTCATAGCGCTCGCCGCGGACGATCCGTCTGGATTCCGCCATGTGCACAGCATCACGTGCTTGGGCTTCCACCGCCTGCGTGCCGCCGCTTCGCCGCTTCGCCGCGCCGCCCGACGCCTCCAAGGTTCCACCTGCAAGGCCGCCGCTAGATCCGCATCGACGCCTCCAGCGCTTCTTCTCGAGCTCCACCCGACCCATCTTCGCGCTCTCGCCGCCATCGCCGGATCCATCGCGCTTTGGCTTTCTTCGCCGCCTCTGGTCGCCATCTTGCCCACCGCCTTAGCTAGCCGCCATGAACCGCCGTCCGAAGTCTCGCCAGCCGCCGCTGCCACTACTCGTCATCGCCGTCGCCGTCACCGTCGCCGCCGGCGCCCTAAGCTCTCGTTGAGCCGCTCACTGCGTGTCGCGGCGTGGTAGTGAGCCTTCGGTGCCTTAAGCAGGCCCGGCCCAACCTAGAGCCCAAAAAAATGAAAAAAAGAAAAGAAAAGAAAAAGAAAAGAAACGTCGATCTAACCGCCGCACCGTCCAGCGTCGCCTGTTAGACTTCGTTACTTTGGTTGCCGCGCCGTCCAGCGCCGCCTACCGATGGCTTCCGTTTGCTTGAGTGGTGCTGGTTTGATGCCATTGCCCTCCGTGCTCGCCGCTCGTTCACCTGCTACACCGATTGCTCCATGCTTCAACACATTGCCTCCTCCAGCGGTTGCCACAGGTGGTGGTGGCCACCCTCTATCTGGTGGTGGTCGTCCTCACTGCTCCTACTGCGACAAGGTCGGCCACATTGAGTCCCAGTGCTATAAGAAGCAGCGGCATCTTTCACGCCGTTCTTCTACTAGCACTAGCACTGGTGCTTCTACATCGACGTCTGCATCGACTCTTTCAGTAGTTTCTCTCATCGAAAGCAGAGATAGCCGACCTTTTGACTTTGCTTGCCACCGTGTTCTCCTCGGCAGTTCTGCGAGTTACGCTCATCGACTCTTGCGCTGCGAAACCATCCTCTACATCAGCACCTCCGTGGATTTGATTCTGGAGCATCTTTTCACATGACTTCTGATTCTTTCACTCTGTCTTTCATTACACCTCTTGATTCTCCTGTTAGTGTTCTTACTGGCGATGGTACCTCTCTTTCGCTCTCGGTCGAGAACCTCTTAGCAACTCATCTTTTCATGTTCCTTCTGTTGCTCATGTTCCTCGCCTTACCATGCAGCTTCTTTCTGCTGGGTAGATTACTGACTTTGGTTGTCGAGTCATTCTCGACTCTGACTCTTGTTGTGTTCAGAACCGTCACACGAGAGCTCTGGTTGATTCTGGCCTTCAGTGCCTTGACTCACAACATCTCTGGGAGTTTGACTGGCTTCACCTTCCTCCCGCTGCCACCGTCGACGCTTGATCTCTCCGCTTCGCCACTCGTCTACCTGGCTCTTTCCAAAGAAGTGGTATCACCGTGTTGGTCATCTGTGTGGATCTCGTCTGTCGTCTTTAGTTAAATGCGTGGCCTTCGGGTCTGCATCTCAGAGACGTGTCTTTAGATTGTCGTACGTAAGTTAGGTAAATGATTCAACTTCCTTATCCTCATAGTGAGTTAGTGTCTCGGCGTCTTTCGATTTTGTTCATTCAGATGTTTGGGGTCCCGGCTCCTTCGTTTGAAAGGGTCATCGATATTATATCATATTTATAGATGATTTCTCTCGCTACACTTGGATATATTTCATGTCTTCTCGTAGTGATGCCTTGTCTATCTATAAACAATTTGCCACTATGGTTCGCAGACAGTTCTCCACTCCTATTCGTGTCTTTCGTGCTGACTCTGCTGGTGAGTACCTCTCTCGTTACTGCAGGCTTCCTTGTCGAAAGCGAGGCACTCTCACTCAGTTCTCTTGTCCTGGTGCTCATGCTCAGAATGGTGTTGCTGAGCGCAAGCATCGTCACCTCCTTAAGACGGCTCATGCACTGATGATTGCCGCCTCTATTCCACCTCACTTTTGGGCCGAGGTTGTTTCCACTGCCACATATCTTGTCGACATCCAGCCCTCTTCTGCTCTTCAGGGTGCGATCCCTGTTGAGCGTCTCTGTGGTCTTCTTCCTGACTACTCTGTTCTTCGTCTGTTTGGCTGCGTTTGCTACGTGCTCCTCGCCCCTCGAGAACACACCAAACTGACTGCTTAGTATGTTGAGTGTGTCTTTCTGGGATACAGTGCCGAGCACAAGGGCTATCGGTGCTGGGATCCTGTTGGTCGACGGATGAGGATTCTCGGGATGTGACTTTCGACGAGTTTCATCCCTTCTACCCACGTCCTGCCTCTCCTTCGGCTTCCTCTGTAGAGTCTCTGTCTTTTTTGACCTTTCCAGATACACCTATATCTGTCTTGCCCTCGTCCACCCATCCCACTGAGTCTCCACATATTCCTCCTGTGGCCTCTCCGCCATTGTCGCCGCCTGCTTCGTCTCCTGTAGCTCCTCAGGCTCCTCCCACTACAGTTCCTTTTTTCCCTCTCTTCTACACTCGTCGACCTCGTATTAAGGATCTTCCAGATGAACCATCTTCTCCTGATGTTCCATCTTCTCCTGATGCTCTATCTTCCCCTGATGGGTCATCTTCTCCTTGCTACGCTCTCCGCAATCGCCAGTCAATTCGGCCCCCTGCCCGTTTTGCTTTTGCTGGTGCGGCTACTCATGAGCCTGTCTCCTACCGGGATGCTGTTACTCACCCCGGGTGGCAGCATGCCATGGCCGAGGAGATTGCTGCCCTCGAGTGTACTAGTACTTGGGATCTTATTCCTTTTCCATCTCACTCTCGTCCCATCACGTGTAAGTGGGTCTATAAGATTAAGACTCGCTCTGATGGCTCTCTTGAGCGCTATAAGGCGCGTCTTGTTGCTCGTGGCTTCCAGCAAGAGCATGGTAGTGACTACGATGAGAGTTTTGCTCCTGTGGCCCACATGACCACTGTCTGCACTCTTCTTTCGGTGGTGTCTGTTCGCCACTAGTCTGTTTCTCAGCTTGATGTCAAGAATGCCTTTCTTAATGGCGAGTTGCGTAAAGAGGTCTACATGCATCCGCCACCTGGGTATTCTGTTCCTATGGGCGTGGTCTGTCGCATTTGTCGCTCTCTCTATGGCCTTAAGCAAGTCCCTCGTGCTTGATTTGAGCGCTTCTCCTCTGTGGTCACTGCTGCTGGCTTTTCAGCTAGTGATCATGATCCTACGCTCTTTGTCCATACTTTATCTCGTGGTCGGACTCTTCTTCTTCTGTATGTTGATGATATGATTATTACCGGAGATGATTCTGAGTACATTGCCTTTGTCAAGGCTCGTCTTAGTGAGCAGTTTCTTATGTCGGATCTTGGTCCTCTTCATTACTTCCTTGGGATTGAGGTTACTTCCCTCCAGATGGTTTCTTCATGTCCCAAGAGAAGTATATCTAGGATCTTCTTGATCGCGCCTCTCTCACTGATCAGCGTACTGTTGAGACTCCCATGGAGCTCAATGTTCACCTCCGACCCTCTGATGGTGAGCCTCTTTTTGATTTGACTCGCTATCGTCATCTTGTTGGGAGTCTTGTCTATCTTGCTGTTACTTGTCCGGATATCACTTATCTAGTCCATATTCTGAGTCAGTTCGTTTCTGCTCCCACTCAGGTCCACTACAGCCACCTTCTTCGAGTTCTGCGATACCTTCGTGGGACTATCTCTCGCCGTCTCTCCTTTCCACACTCCATTGCGTTCTGACTTCAGCTTATTTCGATGTTACTTGGGCTAGCGACCCCTCTGATCGTCGGTCTATCTCGCCATCGTGTTTTTCTTGGTGGTTCTCTCATTGCTCGAAGACGAAGAAACAGATCGCAGTGTCCCGCTCGAGTGCAGAGGTCGAGTTCTGAGCTATGGCTCTCTTGATGCAGAGATTACTTGGCTACGGTGGTTACTTGAGGATTTTGGTGTTTCGTCACTACAGAGCTCCTCTCTTATTAGACAAGACATGTGCTATCAAGATGTTGCGTGACCTGTGAAGCATGAGCTCACCAAGTATATTGGTGTTGATGCTTCCTTCATGAGGTCTTGTGTGCATGATCATGTGATTGCTCTTCAGTATGTGCCTTCAGAGCTTCAGATAGCGGATTTCTTCACGAAGGTCGAGACTCGAGCATAGCACGGCTTCTACCTCTCCAAACTCAGTGTTGTTGATCCACCATGAGTTTGAGGGGGGTGTTAAAGATATATGTATAGTGTGTTATTTTCCATTGTTATGAGGGGTTATTTGCATATTCACCTCCTGTACTTTGTGTATATATACTGGCTTTTTGGCCTCCTGGTAATATAAGTTGCTATTCCTAATAGTCCTGACCCCAGAAGTAGTACCGCATTTTGTTGTGCACTTGTGCTGATACTATGTAGCCTCTCTTTGAAATGTTAAACATATCCAATCTTTTCTTTTTTTTGTTTTCCTTTTTTTTGGCAAAGTGCTGTGACTTGCACGCAATGCATCTGTTTGTCGCTATACACTACAATTTCCAAACATCTGAACCTTATGTGCAGGTAATCTTGGATTATTTGGCTGTGTTGGGCGCGTGCTCACTCTCCTGTGTAGGGAGACTTTGTGTGCTATCTCAGAAATGTTGGCGTGTGCTGTGCTTTCTACAAAGGGGATGGATAATTGACCAACCAAAGGATCACTTCTCCTGATAAATCAACTGCTAAGAAGGTTTGATATGTACCGAGAAAAGGTAAAAAGATAGGTATGTCGGATCTCCCTACGTTAGCAGCTGCAGTCAAAACGAATCTTGGCTATACTGCTCAAGGCAGGCTTGACAGACTTGTCAGAATCTCCACGAACATGATTAAACAATACTGAGACTTGTCAGAATCTCAACAAACATGATTAAACAATGGACAATACTAGAAACCGAACGTACGGATGAGAGCTTCTACCCGTACACCGTGATGTATGTGAAAATTTTCTCTCTTTTAGTACCGAAGCCTGCAAAACACTAAACATTCTGCTTCGCACTAATGATTTGAGCTCGCAGTACTAGAAAAAGCAAGTAGGGTGACACCATGACAGAGGAAGTACTACCTGTGATGAATATGCCAAAATATTCCACCATTAAAAAGTGCATATATATATGATAGCACAACACACAAGGACATGTATGATGTACATGAGAAACTACACATACATATACATGTATACATCGTAGTTGTAATTTATACGAGTAAACACCATAAAAGATTTTAGTATAAACAAAATCGCAAAATCACTAGGCATGCAATTTCCTAGGACAATAGTTGTAACATCTTCGAACAATAGTTGCAACATCCTCGGACAACGGTTGCAACATCCCCGGACAACGGTTGCAACATCCTCCGGACAACGGTTGCAACATCTCCGGATAACGGTTGCAACATTCTAGGACAACGGTTGCAACATTCTAGGACAACGGTTGCAACATCGTCGTAAATAGTATGCAATATTTTTTTTTACAGATGCAACATTTTTTTATATGGGACGCAACATCTCAAAGAACAGTACGCAACATTTCTTTACAACGGGTTGCAACAATTTTTTTAACGGGCCGAAATCTTACAACATCACTGTGAACAGTATGCAACATTTTTTTTTCTACAGATGCAACATTTTTTTTCTACGTATGCAACATTTTTTTTCTATGGGGCGCAACATCTCAAAAAACAGTGTGCAACATTCTTTACAACGGACTACAACAATTTTTTCAACAGACTGCAACATCACAACAATTCACCATTTTTGCAACCATCAGCGTCAGCAGCCAAGGAAGTACCTGTGCGCATCCATCGGAGAATTGTCGTACTCCGGGCTAGTTATTTCGATTTCGTATTCAGTTTTGATAGGTCGTGAGAAAGAGGCAGCGACTCAATTGAGTTGAAGATATCCATCAAAAAGCTATGCGTGCACGAGATGAAGAAATGCTCGAAGTTAGGTATAGTCACGTAGTGGAGCACGTGGATCACCAAAACGTATTACGCGCTGGACTCGACACGGCAGTGGGCACGTAGCTGCGCGGCGTCCGCACGTGAACATGGGCCACGTGCGCGGCAGACGGGATGGGTTGCGGGAGGTGCCAGGCCGTACGATTTTCTATTGCTCATCGGACGTCCGAACCGAAGCGTTTTCCTTAAACAATACTGACAGGTTGTAATCGATGTTCATGCCTCCAAGGATCAAATCTCTGTTATTTGCATTTGCCAACCGCTTCCAATAACTGCAGTAGGACCTTCTTACGATTGCAAGAGGAAAACAGCAATTCTGTAACAGGTCCGGCTAAAGCAGGTTAGCAGTATTCTGGAACAGGACCTTCTAATGTCTTTTTCTTTGTGTTCACTCAACAAATTGCTGAGTGGCTCGTGTGATCGTTTCTTCAGCCTATGTTTATTAATTAAATGGCTGTAGCACCATGGGAATTTGATGTGTTTGACCTTAATTAATTATGAATAACCCCATCCGTACGTGCTCAGTGTTCTGATCTGCTTTCTACCAGCGGAAAGGGACAAGCAACAGTCCGGACCTAGGGACAAGCTCGCATTAAAGCTTGTATCATCATAGTCGTCGCTGCTGTCGTCGTCGATGCCGACTGCTCAACTTGGAGCTAGTTGCTCAGTAAAAGCCAGGCTAGATCTGTACAACTACTGCTGCTGCCTCTAAAATCTGAATTACCGTACGTCGACCTGTCCTAAGATCTTCGAAAATATCGTCAGGGTTCGGATTGATCCCTTGCAAGTTGGCTGAAAGAGCCCCATGACATCGCTCAGTTTTAGGTAGACATGGTGGGGGCAACCGTATCTATACCAAGATATGTCCTATCTATATCCTCCCTTATTCTTTAGTAATATTAATATAAAATATTAGATGGACAAATGATATATAAGTATACTAATACTCACTGTAGTCACAAATACATGTTGGTTTGGGATTCATCCAGTCAAACGTTTGAAACTTTAACTATTAATAACTTTTTAAAATACTTAGATTGGATACATAAAAAATCGTATGTATAGATTTGTCTTGAAAAATAATTTTATAATATTATAATTTTAATGAGTTTTATAAATATACTATAATACAAATTAGTAATCCGTGTTATATTTTAGGGACCATATCGATGTTCGAAATGACATTTATTTATGACGGAAGGGAGTATTTATAACAAGGGCAAGCGTCTTATGTGATAAAAACAAGACTCACGTGAAAATAGTCACCCAGTCTAATTTAGTGCAGTTTAATCTATACAACAGAGAGAGAGATCCTTGGATACTGAATCCCGAGTCCCAGCCATACTTTATACTACTACTATACTTACAGTAGAACGTCAAGAGTGAAAGACTACACCTGGGATTTCCACGTGATAACTGGCTAGTGATTTACCAGTACTAGGCAAAGCAAGATTCGCAAGTAGTTAATGGCAGTAGAGAGTTCATAGCAATATTGTGGATTGTACATACCTGGGCGGCGTTGATGGCGCAGTTGGGCAGCGTCGGCACGGCGCGGCGGCCGACGCGCACGTCCGCCTCCACGGTGAGCTTCTCGAACCGCACCTCCACCTGCGCCGCTCCAACTCCCAGCCTGAGAATCCATCACCGTGCATCCATCGCATGTGCGCCATGCACGCAAGCACCACCACAGTTAGCTCAATCTTGCACTGGTCTCTAACTACGCATAGATCGATGTGTGCACATGCATGCGCATATATACCACGTATATCCAAGCGTTACCTTTCCTTCTTCTCCCGGAGCATCTGGAGGAAGCCGCGGTTGTCGTCGTGGGTGAGCGGCGGCGGCAACCTCCTCTCCGACGTCGTGGCGCCTTCTTCACCGGTGAACGCCGGCGGCTCCTCCTCCCTGTACTCCATCCTCGCCGACGAGCTGAGAGGACGCCTACACAGAGCTAGCTAGCTGCACACGTCTTGGGCGAGACGTCGTACGTGCGCATGTTGGATGCGAACAACGATGGCTGCTTGTCCTAAGCGCATGGATGTGTACGCGTATATATGTATATATCTAATCTATCCGATGGATCGAATGCAGATATAAGCAAGGAAGAGGTGTTTAAAGGTGTCAAGATTTTAGGTACGTAATCTATGGGGATCATCTCGTCGTATATATAGTGGAGTTCTTGCGGCCCAACGGCCAACGCCACTACATTCCTATCCAGTTAATCAATTAATTCGATTTGCCCGGGCACCTTGATTCTTGATTTTTTTTTGGGTGACATGGCAAGAGAATTGCCATTAATGCATTAAAGAAGGAGTTAGTTCACAAGTTACAAGTTACAGACTCAAAACGAAAACAGCAACAGACAGACTATAAGCAGTCAAGGGAAAACTCCAGCCCTCGCAAGGCTATAAGCAGAGAAGGTGACCAAAAAGACAATAAAAGATCTTCTGGCAATCACGCTTGAATGATTAGGAAACCCTCCGCGCGCGCTGTAGCTCATCAGAATTGTCCTGATCATGACCCAGCCAAACCCCAGTCAACGCTGCACAACTCCAGCGCGAGCCGGGATCAATTTAGCATCTTCGTGTAGGTATTGTGAGCCCCTGGAAATCCCACTTACAAGCATGAAACTAGTCCCCCCCCCTCCCCCCCTGTTATACAACCCGACGACAGCATAGTCACTAAGACTGAGGATGCTGCTTCTCATGCTGTTGAGTGCCTAACAGGGGTCCTGTTAGTACAAACGAAGAATATGGAGCATCCTTCACAAGAAGTTTCTCAACTCAAGCTGGCCATTTGGGTGCATGAGAATTTCAGATGACATGGGACCCTGGTGGTTTGATGCTTCTTCTGACTTCATGGCATCGGCTTGGAAACAAACCAAAATTCAAGGAGGGAGGAATGTTATGGACCGGCTTGGGCTTCAGTTGTGGGCCGTGACCCAGGAGGCAAGGGACGAGTCAGTACTACAAAGGGGCAAGCGAGAAGCCACTGGAGGATCATCGAAGAATTGAACCAACAACAGACTACTTCCTTCTTCTCCACTGCTGCTCTTCCTCCCGTCCGCTTCTCCCCCAACTATGGCTCTTCTTCTCCCTTCCCAGTCTAATTGCTAGTTCCTATTTCTACTGCTCCCATTTGTATCTCCAATACTTTGCACATTGTGTCAGATTTGGGTACTAAAGCGGTTGAGTTGTCTTTCAGTCTTGTTATTCAATCAGGATTGTAACACCCTATCCTAAAATCTTCGAAAATATCGTCAGTGTTTGGATTGATCCCTTGCAAGTTGGCTGAAAGAGCCCCATGCCATCGCTCAGTTTAAGGTAGACATGGTGGGGGCAACCGTATTTATACCAAGATATGTCCTATCTATATCCTCCCTTATTCTTTAGTAATATTAATATAAGATATTAGATGGATAAATGATATATAAGTATGCTAATACTCCCTGTAGTCATAAATACATGTCGTTTTGGGATGCATGCAGTCAAACGTTCGAAACTTTAACTATCGATAACTTTTTTAAATACTTAGATTGGATCCATAAAACTTGAAAAGACATTTTATAATATTATAATTTTAATGGGTTTTATAAATATACTACAATATAAATTAGTGATCCAGGTTACGTTTTGGGGACCGTGTCAATATTCAAAACAACATGTATTTATGACCAGAGGGAGTACTATATAACAAAGGCAAGCGTACTTAGGGCATCTCCAATAGTATATTCAAAATCCTACGTGCAGGAGAGAGATGGAGGAGAGAGAGCACGGGTCGTCTCTTCTTGAAGAGACAGTCGTGCACGTAAAACAAGACATGATACATTAATCTATTCTAGTTGACATGTAGAACCGTTTCAAATAAAAATTATAAAATACAAATATTGGAGAGTGTGCTTGAGGCTATCTATTGGAGATATTGTCTTTAAAGATGACATAGCATATATTAGAGATAAGGTTATCTTTAACTGTTGGAGATGCCTTTATATGATAAAAACAAGACTCCACGTGAAAATCATCACCCAGTCTAATTTAGTATAATTTAATCAATACAACAGAGAGAGAGAGAGATCCTTGGATACTGAATTCCCGAGTCCCAGCCATACTTTATACTACTACTATACTTGTACAGTAGAACGTCAAGAGTGAAAGACTACAACTGGGATTTCCACGTGATAACTGGCTAGTGATTTACCAGTACTAGGCCGGGTACATGACTGTGTTTAGATAAGGTTGATCTCTGTGTGTTACATAGTTAAAAAAGAACTATAGCTTTCCTTTTCTCTGTATGAACTTTTGGTTCTCCTATTCTCCTTTAATGAAATAGCAGCCGTTGACTAAACACACATGCAGGCGATCGAGGGAATCATTCTATTTCTCTGCGTTGTATTTATGTGGATATCATGGGATATACTTATGATCTTAGGTGATAAAACAATTGGCAATAGCATTTGAGTTTTGTTGAATTTCGAGTTTTCAGCAAATATCAGGATTTTCGGTAGAACCGGCGTTTAAAGGGCGGTACGACCGCGGAACGGTATGACCGTAAGTTGTGTGGCGGTAGTACCGGATCGCGGTTATACCGATTGGTAGATGGCGGTAGCTTAATTCCAAAGAAGATATTTTGGGAGTTCTGGTCTTCATTGGAAATCGGAACGACCGCAGTTATTGGAGCGGTACGACCGAAGATCGATAGTACCGCTGGTAACACGGCGGTTATATCGATTGTGTTGCGATTGTCGGCCATTTTGGAGTTTTGGTTTTGGGATAGGTCATATCCATATTTATCTTTGTATATGTGTTGCATATTGCATGTTTTGAGCTAACGTGGGTCAAGTTGTGAAGAACTTGTTCCCGGATTCGTGTTTGCTTGTCTATTGCTGTGCAGGTGGCTTGCAGGTCAACGACGGTCAACGGCGAGGAGGATCGGGACTAAGCTTGGAGAGCTGAGGTCCAGAACGATCATGGATGCCGGGTGAGGTCGAGTGACTCAAGCATGGCGCAGAATGGATGAAGATGACCGAACGGGCAGTTCGGTGCGACTGGTTGGATCAAGCGGTGCGGGGGTCGGTGCAAGTGCTATGGAGGTTCCGGTGGGATCCGGACGGGAGAGACTTGCCGACATGATGAGAGCCGTTGATCAACCTACACGTGGCGAAGCAGGCAATTGCTTCGACAGGATTAGACTCGGTCCATGGAGAAGGATCGAGAAAGGGTATTTTGGTAATTTCACCAAATACCGCCTTTGTGACTCTTGGCTAAACCACGGCGCGGGTCGGCGCATGGTGAAGTGGTTTAGGTCAAGTGGAAGTGAAAACGGCGCTTTAAAATACGTGCGTGTGTGACCCGTTTGTATTCGGCCTTAACGGGAGCTTATTAGGGTTTGTCTTCTAGAAGGTCTAGGCCTCATATAAATAGGAGGGGTGCTGTTCACAGCAGCCCCAAGGACTTCATTGGTAAACCCTAGTTTGGTTTTAGGGTTTTAGAGAAAGAGAAGAGGCTTAGGGCTCTAGAGAGATGTGTTGAGTTGTGTGCTCATGGATTGAGCTTTGTCCTCCTTGAGGGAGTGGCTGTAACCAGCAACCAATTTTGAATCAATCTATGGATGATTATTCAAAGATGAGTCTCCGTGTGTTCTTTCTTCTCTTTTGATGATTTTGAGTGCTTCCTTGATCCTGTGGTTTTTGGTTGGTTTCTTGCCCTCATTTACCTTGCTGTGATGTGTGGGAATACATCTAGGATCATCTAGATCATCAATATCCCACGAGAAAGTTTTGGATCAAGTTTTTCGTTTTTGCTCGGTTTTGAACCCTCCTTCGGTAAAATAGAAAAAGGTCAAAACTTTGATGTGGATCTTCTTATTCTTTACATGGAATAGGTTCCTAACATCATTAGGAAGGTGTGTTTCAAGTTTCGTTAAGTTTGGAGTTGCGGATCAAAAGTTACGTCAATTTTTGATTTCGTTTTCAAGCTGTTTACTATTCATTCGCCTGATTTTACTGTTCACTACGGTACAGCCGGCAATATTCATCTGGTTGTTCCGATTTCCGGTACGACCAGTACTGTTCATCCGGTTCATCCGATACTGTTCATAAGCACTGTTCATCAGGCTGTTTTTTGTCGTTTCTTTTGGGGATTTGAAGGGGATTCAATACAAGTCTTCTGCTACGCTTTTATATATTGATCTTCATAGTTCTCATAGCTATTGGAGTCAATGTCATGTTTGAATCCGATCAAAGCGAAAAATAGATAGTGCTCCTATTCACCCCCCCTCTAGTCGCCTTTCCGGTCCTACAATTGGTATCAGAGCCCGGTTAGTTCTTCTCATAGATCTTAACCGGTCTTTGGAGCTATGACGACTGACAAGTATTCAACCAAACCACCTGTTTTCGATGAAGTTGATTTTGCTTACTGGAAGGCACGCATGCATGCCTACATCGAAGCTCAAGGGCATGCTATTTGGCTTAAAGTCAAAAATCCATATGTCGTGCCAGCCAATGACAATGTGATCACTCCAGATGTTAGGGCTAATAGCAAGGTTCGGAACTTTCTGATCCAAGGTCTTAGTCGATCTGAGTTTGAGCGCGTGGTTCATTTGAGATCTGCTCATGAGATCTGGAGGACTCTCTGTGATTATCACGAGGGTTCTACCGCGACCAAGGAAGTGAGATAGAATCAGCTCAAGAAAGAATACTCAAAGATCGAGCAAAGGCCTGGTGAGTCTTTAGATGAGCTGTGGGGGAGGTTCTCCAAGATTCTTCATGATCTTCGCACTGTTGATCTTGTTTTCACTGAATCTGAGAACGCACGCCAGCTTTTGGGTGCTCTTGATGTGAAGGTCTGGGGGATGAAGATCACATCCATCAATGACAACACTGTCATAAGTGAGCTTACCATGGATAAGCTCTACTCGAGGTTGAAGACGCATAAGATTGACTTTATCTTGCATCTCCCCAAGATAGAGTCGATGGCTTTGGTGGTCGACCCATCTAAGGGTAGTTCTTCTGATTCATTGGATTTTGGCTCATCTGGTTTTTCCTTGTCCGCTTTGCATTCTCTGAGTGATGAGCAGCTAGAGAAGCTACCTGAGGATGATTTAGCCCTCATATCCACCAAATTCTTGAGAGTTTACAACCAAGTGAGGAACAGGAGGAGAGGTGGCCCTGTCACTTGTTTTGAGTGTGGTGAGCCGAACCACATTCGCTCCAAGTGCCCCAAGTTGAAGGGCAAGGTAGAGAAGGACTCTCGGAGGCATCATCAAGCCAAAGACACGAAAGGCAAGAAGCCCAACTATCACAAGTTCGTCAGTCAGGTCCTTGCCGCTCTTGAGAGTGTGAACATGAGCGATGTGGACTCAGAGACGGAGGATGACGACGATGACTCTCATGGCAAGAAGAAGGCCCAGGACTTCACCGGCATGTGCTTCATGGCTAGAGACAGCCATGACGTCGACTCCTCCAACGACAACGACCTTTTCAGCGATCCCGATGAGGTACGTCCTTCACTTGCGAATATGAAACGTGCTTTAGCCTTTGCTGAAAAAAGAATGAATAAGCAAGAAAGAACGATTAGGAAACAGGATGCCATGATTGATGACCTGAACCTAGAAGTTGATAGGCTCAAATCCATAAATCCTGCTGATGATTGTGATTCTTGCTCTAGCTTGCTTAATGAACTAGCAAATCTGAAATCTTCTCATTCCTCTATTGCTAATCAATTAAAAGATGCTTTTGATGAACTAGAGACTCTCAAGTCTGGTCCTGCTTGCATGAATGCCATTGCTTTTGATGTGACTGCTGTAGATGCTATTCCTTTACCTTGTTCAAATTGTGCATTACTTGAGCTGAAATTGGATAGTGCTACTAAAGAATTGCAAAAATTTGATGCTAGTCACAGGTATTCTCATTGTGAGGATAGTAGGATTAAAATGAAGGAGATGACTGAAATGGTTCTTTATTCTAAAACTGCTTCATGTGAAAACTGTGTTAAACTCACAATTGATAATGATGCTTTAAACAAGACACTAGAAGAAAAGGCTAAAATTGAATAATCCATGTCCATGACTGCTTCCAAGAAAGTTGTTGAGTCTGATTCTTGTACTCTTTGTATTGAATTTGGGCATAATGTAAATAAGATACAAGAAGCATTTAGAGTTAAGTTCAAAGAGCAGTTGGATAGGATTAGAAATAACTATTGTGTGTCTTGTGAGGTTTTAAAAGCCGAGCTAGCTCACTATAAGGAAAAGTCTGATAGGGCTAGCAAGTCAAATAAGTGTGCTTCTTGTTATGAATTAGCCAAACAAAATGACTACCTTAAAGGGACTCTTGAGAGATTTATTGCTGGGAAGAAGAACCTCAACATGATTCTAAACAAATCTAAGGTGAGTGTGAACAATAGTGGCCTAGGATTTAATTCCCTAGAGCATTCCAAGAATCATCCACCTAAGGTTGTTAGGGCTGTTGAGAGTGGTATGTTTGAGGTAGAACCCCCTAAGCCATCCAAGATAGTCTTTAAATCTGCTGGTTTTGCCCAAACTCCTTCTAGCAAGATGGGTGCTTCTACTTCATCAGGTCAGACCCCTCAAAAGGTCAAGTACCATTGCACCTTCTGTAGGAAGGATGGCCACATTGTTGAGTTCTGCTTCCGTAGAGCCAAGATTGAGAGGAAGAAGAGGATGAGTGCTTTGAGAACTATTAGAGGAGTTCCTTCACCTACTATAGTCTCTAAAGCTAGGCAGCCTGTCCTTCCTGCTAGACATAGACCTAGGTTCGTAGAGGACTTCTTTGACTCTTTTGGTGACTCTAGGCAACGCTTTGGGTTAGGATATCGTGAGGAGAGACCACGGATAGCATCTAGACAGGGGGAGTACCGACCTTTTGGTAGGTCGATTCGGAGAGGTCTAGGTGATTCTCGTGTGCATTCTTATAATTTTGCTCCTAACCATTTTACTGCTGCTTCTACTCCTTTGCCCAAGCATCGTGTGACTCAGTACTGGATTCCCAAGTCTTTTATCACTAACCCCAGTACTGAGGCACAGATGTTTCTTGTTCGTGCTTTGTAGGTCCGTCGTGCGAGGAAGGAGGACATATGGCTTGTTGACTCCGAGTGTTCTCGACACATGACTGGAGATTCTAGATGGTTCTTCTCCCTCACACGTGCATCCGGCAATGAATTGATCACATTTGGGGATGCTTCTACTGGGACCGTGACAGCCAAGGGCACTGTGCGCGTCAACAACAAGTTCATGCTCAAGGACATCGCTTTGGTAAGTAAGCTGAGGTATAATCTTTTATCTATTTCCCAGCTTCTTGATGAGGGTCTAGAGGTGAGATTTAAGAGTGGTGAGTGTAGAGTTCTAGATTCCTCTGGTGAGCTTGTCTTTGAGATCTCTAGGTTTGAGAGGATCTTTTGTGCTGATTTCAGTATCTCTTCTGCCTCTAGCCCTAGGTGTCTTGTGGCTTCTGATTCTCATGATCTAGTTTTGTGGCATCGTAGGCTTGGACACATAGGTTTTGACCACTTGACTAAAGTCAGTAGCAAGGATTTGATTAGAGGTTTGCCTAGGCTGAAGGTTGTTAGAGACCTTGTGTGCACACCCTGTAGACATAGTAAGATGTGTGGATATCATGGGGATATGCCCATGACCTTAGGATGATGAAACAATTGGCAATGTTGCTTTTGGTTTGAAGTTTTGGTTTGAAGTTTCATGCGTTTTCGGCAAAGTTAAAAGGCTGATCTTTAGCCATTTTGGGATTTGGCTTTGGAATAGATTGAGTTCATAGGCTATAGTGCATATGTGTTGCATGTTTTCACTAACGTGGGTCAAGTTGTGAAGAACTTGTTCCCGGAATCGTGTTTGCTTGTCTATTGCTGTGCAGGTGGCTTGCAAGTCAACGACGGTCAACGGCAAGGAGGATCGGGAATAAGCTTGGCGAGCTGAGGTCCAGAACGATCATGGATGCCGGGTGAGGTCAAGTGACTCAAGCGTGGCGCAGAATGGATAAGGATGACCGAATCAGGCGATTCGGTGCGATCGGGTTTGATCAAGCTGCGGGGTCGGTGCAAGTGCCATGGTGGTGCGGTGGGAACCGGATGGGAGAGACTTGTCGACACAATGAGAGCCGCTGGATCAACCTACACGTGGCGAAGCAGGCGATTGCTTCAACAGGATTGGACTCGGTCTTCGAAAAGATCGAGAAGGGGTATTTTGGTAATTTTACCAATACGCTTTGGTGACCTAATGCCAACCGGCGCAAGACGCAAAGGCCAAGAAGTGGATTAGGTCAAGAGAAGTGAAGACGGCGCTTTAATTTGCGTGCGTATGTGCTCCGTTGTTGTTGGGTTTTAACGGAAGCCCATTAAGTTTAATCTTCTAGAAGCCCCAATTCTAAAAGGGTTTTAGGGTTAGTGGCTGTCATATATAAGGATTGAGATGGGACATCTGCGTGGTTGCTGCCTTGGAAAAATTTGGAGAGTGACGGTGGCCTGCTCCTTCCAAAAAATGTGGCGGCGCCTTGTCTGTTCCCCTGTGCGGAAATGAGAGCACCTGGCGGCGACCGGTCCTAGCAGAGCATAGGAGCCTCTGTGCAGCGGCGTGTATCTCTGAAAAAACAGGAGCCGTGGCGGCGACTGCAAAGTTGTGGGCGGCTGTAATTTCTCTTGTGTGGTCTTGATTGCTGTAGCGGTCTTCTTTGATGCGTGTGAAATGATGAGTTTGGTTGGCCGACGAGGTGATGGATTAAGTTGTTGATTTTATGTTCTAAGATCTTTTATTTTTTTCGTATGCGTTTTGCTTTGTCGTCGATCGATCTTTGTTGTTTGATTCGGTTTTGTTAATGCAAGCGATCACAAAAGCAATGGCGCCGCGTCGCCCCTCGAAAAAAACTCGAATCTCAGAGAAACCGAGGCCTCTCTGGCCGCATCTCGATCCCATGAGAATAGGAGCCGCCGACTGGCGTCCATTGAAACCTGCTGCCTTGAAACCCGTGAGAAAAGCCGAGCGATGGCGACGGCCTGTCCCTCGAGAGAATAGAAGCTCTAGGCAGCGGCTGTAGTTTTGGTCGATTTTGCTTTTTGCGTTTTTGCTACAGGTGTGCGTATGTGCTGCATGTCCCATCCAGTTCCATCGGTTTGTGAAATACACAGCTTTTGAATCGAGTTATTACTTGTTTATTGCAATTTGCTGTTTGTATCTGTTTATGGCCATTTCTCTGAGCTCATGCGTGTGCAAGTGGATCTAAGAGATCACCAAGCAGGTGCTGTGAAAGGTCCACCACATGAACTGGAACCCCAGGCTGATCGCTGTCCTCTCTTGCATGTAAGAGGACTTGTTTCCTGTTTGAAATGATGTTGCATTGTTTTGATTTTGATTGCTGTGGCTGCCATCTTGATACGACTGGAGTTTTTGCTTTTAATTGCTAGTGTGCTTTACTGTGTTAGAGTAGATTTTTGCTTGTGCTCTACCATGAGAGGATGTTTTGGACTTTGTGCATACAGTTGTGAGTTGTTTCTAGTCTTTTGCTTCGGGGTTTGTTCGGATTCAACACCAGATCATCCGCTGTGCCTGTATATAGATCTTCATAGCTTTTATAGCTATTGGAGTGAAAATAGTGTTGAGTTCGATCGAGGTGAAAAATAGAGAAAGCGTCTATTCACCCCCCCCTCTAGTCGCCTTTCCGGTCCTACAAGATGGTTTATGCTTCTCATCCACCTCTTACCTTAGTGATGACAGATGGACCTGGTCAGCTCTTGCACTTAGACACTGTTGGTCCTTCTAGAGTTCAGTCAGCCGGTGGGAAATGGTATGTGCTTGTGATTGTGGATGATTACTCCAGGTATTCATGGGTTTATTTTCTGGTTTCTAAGGACGAAGCATTTGGCTTCCTTAGAGAGTTGGTCCTTAGACTTGCTGTTGAGCTTCCTGGAGCCTTGAGAGCCATTAGGAGTGACAATGGGACAAAATTCAAGAATTCTTCCTTTGCCACCTTCTGTTCTGATAAGGGGCTAGAGCACCAGTTCTCTTCACCTAGAGTTCCCCAGTAGAATGATGTTGTATAGAGGAAGAATAGGACCCTTGTAGAGATGGCCAGGACCATGCTAGATGAGCATTCCACACCTATGAGGTTTTGGGCTGAGGCGATCTCTACTGCTTGTTATATCTCTAATAAGGTATTCTTGAGATCTGTGATTGGCAATACTTCTTTTGAGCTTAGATTTGGTCATAAGCCCAAAGTCTCTCATTTCAAGATTTTTGGTTGCAAGTGCTTCATTCTTAAACGTGGCAACCTTGATAAATTTGAATCTAGATGTTCTGATGGCATATTTCTTGGATATCCTGCTCATTCTCGTGGTTATCGTGTATTTAATTTTGACACTAACAAAGTTGTTGAGACTTGCGAAGTCACTTTTGATGAGGCTAGTCCTGGTACTAGACCCGATGATGCAGGTACACAGGTTTCTGAGAGCATCTTTGTTGATGATGACTCTGAGGATGAGGACCCAATCTATCCTCAAGTCCCTTCTGACATGGTTGGAGAACCTGCTTCTACTACACCTGCTTCAGATGAGCAATCTCTTCCTACCTTCACCGACGACCTGAGTGGCTCTGCTCCTACCCCCACAGCCCATGAGGTAGAGGTCACTTCAGCACCAGGAGCTCCTCTTCATATCCAGCGACGGCATCCACCTAAGCAGATGATTGGGGATCTTCATGAGTGAGTCACTCGCTCCAGGTTTATTTCTCCTGATTCTCATGCGCATTCTGCTTTTGTCGTGTCTTTTGAACCCCGAGATGTCACCCATGCTTTATCTGATCCCTCTTGGGTCAATGCTATGCATGAAGAACTTGAAAATTTTAAAAGAAACAAAGTCTGGACCTTAGTTGAACCTCCACCTCATCATAATGTAATTGGAACAAAATGAGTTTTCAAAAATAAGCAAAGTGAGGATGGGTTAGTAGTTCGCAATAAGGCTAGGCTTATAGCTCAAGGGTATTCCTAGGTAGAGGGCTTAGACTTTGAGGAGACATTTGCTCATGTAGCTAGATTAGAAGCCATTCACATTTTGCTAGCATTTGCGGCATCCAAGGGCTTCAAGCTATTTCAAATGGATGTCAAAAGTGCTTTCCTGAATGGTTTCATAGAAGAAGAGGTCTTTGTCAAGCAACCACCTGGTTTTGAAAATTCCAAGTTCCCAAACCATGTTTTTAAACTCTCCAAAGCCTTATATGGATTGAAGCAAGCCCCTAGAGCTTGGTATGATAGGCTTAAGAGTTTTCTGCTTAAAAATGATTTCAAAATGGGATTGGTTGATAAAACCTTGTTCACTCTTAGGCATGGCAATGACTTTTTGATGGTTTAGATTTATGTGGATGATATTATATTCGGTGGTTCTTCTCATGCTTTGGTGTCTAGATTTTCAGATTCTATGAGCAGGGAGTTCGAGATGAGCATGATGGGCGAATTGACCTTCTTCCTGGGTCTTCAAGTCAAGCAACTGAAAGAAGGCACCTTCATTCATCAAAGTAAGTATACAAAGAACCTTCTTTGGCGCTTCGACATGGGAAGCAGTAGGCCAATGTCTACTCCTATTGCCACGACCACCGTGCTGGACCCTGATGAGGATGGAGAACCCGTGGACCAGAAGGAGTACCGCAGCATGATCGGCTCCCTCCTCTACTTCACTGCGCCGAGGCCGACATACACCATTTGTGTGTCTGTGGCGCCGATTTCGAGCTTCCTTGAGCTTCTCATCGTCAAGCAGTGCGTCGCATATTCAGGTACCTCCAGGACACTCTTGACTTTGGACTTTGGTATTCTTCTTCTTCTGCTCTCTTTATTCGGGCTTTTTCTGATGCTGATTTTGCCAGGTGTAGAGTGGATAGGAAGAGTACTTCTGGCACTTATCATTTCTTAGGCACATCTCTTATCTCTTGGTCATCTAGGAAACAGTCCTCTGTTGCACAGTCCACTACCGAGGCCGAATATGTAGCTGCAGCCAGGAGTTGCTCTCGTGTTCTCTCGGATCTTGTCTACTCAGGACTATGGGTTGTCTTTGGGTAGTGTTCCTCTTTTCTGTGACAACACTTCTACCACTAACATTGCCAAAAACCCAGTGCAACATTCTAGGACTAAGCACATTGACGTTAGATATCATTTCCTTAGAGACCATGTTGAGAAAGGTGATGTTGTGCTTCACTTTGTAGAGTCCGAGCAGCAGGTTGCGGATATTTTCACTAAAGCTCTTGATTCTTCTCGTTTTGCTTCTTTGCAGGGAGAGTTGGGGGTTATTAGTTCTCTTGGCCTGCTTTGAGGGGGAGTTTGCTCTTTTTGCATTCATTTGTATCATAATGTATTTTAAATTCAACAACTTGCATTGTAATATAAACTTGTGGAGCTTTGATTATTATCCTTGTATGACTTGATTTCATGCTTTATACCCTGCCATATCTTGTGCTAGTTTGCTAGACGTCTTTATGACTTTTTATGTATAGCTTAGCTTTTGCCATGCTAGCGTTATTATCTGTGAGAAAATTGAATCAAAATATGACTTGTTGGATCTTGTGACTAGTTTTGTTTTAGTGATCCGCTCATGATTCATGCCATGTCATATAGGCTTAATTGAGTCTTGAACTTATTCTGGGTATTAAATTGAGCTATGATAATTATTAAGTCAAGCAAATGAAAAATGAGCTTTTCTGTGCGAAAAAACTGATCTCACCAATTCTCTCTTATGAGACAGCTTGCCATTGCACTAGGCATGAACTCAGGGGGAGTTTTGGATGACCTAGACCAATCTCTTAAGCTTTTGTTGCTTGGGATGGTCGTAGTGAGGCTTCAGATCTAGCACAATGCTAAGAAAACAAATTGGTAATTGGTTGAAACTTAGGAGGCAATTGTGGATGGTTCCTAGTCCAGGACTTGCTTTACTAAGATAAAACCAATCATTTTCAGCAAAATGCTCAAAGTTCTAAATTCTAAATGCTTGAACAAATTGATTCACAATTGATCTCAAAATGCTCAAAATTGACTCCTTTTCTAGCTTCTGGCTCCATTTTGCTTATAGACATGGCCTGACTCATTTTTGGATACCTTTAGTTAAACTATGATCTTGAGCACCTCGTCATGTCTTCAATTCTTTTAATCTCAGATTATTGCTATTTTGGCCTTAGCTGTGTTGTAC
Organism: Phyllostachys edulis; assembly: GCA_036346405.1. NCBI lineage: Eukaryota > Viridiplantae > Streptophyta > Magnoliopsida > Poales > Poaceae > Phyllostachys > Phyllostachys edulis. Next base: position 64,044,763 of record CM070560.1, on the reverse strand, counting down.
ATGTTTTGCCATGATTGAACATAGTCTCTTCACATAATATGGTTTGGTGTAATACTTGTACAGTCTTCTTGGATAATCTTCATGGCTCCTTCTGCTAAAATTAAACAAAAAAATTGAAAAACTGAAAAAATTGAAAAATTGTAGCCATTTCATTCCATTCATGCTCTATCTTCTTCCATGTACCTTGATGAATTCATTGTCAAAGGGGGAGAAAGATTGGTAAAATTGTTGTTTTAGAGCTTTTTGGAGTCATAAGGAGAGATTGGATTTTCTGAAAATTAGGTGATCTTAGTGAGTGGGAGCATCTCAATTGCATTCTTTTGGTCTTATTACCTTTTCTGATTTTGGATTGCAATTCTTGAAAACTCACGATGATCAAAGGTCAAATAGAACAATTGTTCTTTCATATGGACTTAAGTGAGATTTTTGGCTATTCTTTGGAATTTGAAGCTTTTGTGCTTTCTTTGCCTTATCTCACTTACCTATGCTTTTCTAGAGCCAGCTTGGTCATTTCCTTTGCTTTTTCTTGCATTTGGACCAAGTTATGCCTTTGCGTGAAAACATCGAGTTTTTTTTTTCATTTTCAAACCTCAAAACTACATTTTCTGGGAGATTGCCAATGTGTTCATCAAGGGGAAGATTGTGGATATCATGGGGATATACTCATGATCTTAGGTGATGAAACAATTGGTAATAACATTTGAGTTTTGTTGAATTTTGAGTTTTCAGCAAATATCAGGATTTTCGGTAGAACCGGCGTTTAAAGGGCGGTACGACCGCGGAACGGTATGACCGCAAGTTGTGTGACAGTAGTACCGGATCGCGGTTATACCGATTGGTAGATGGCGGTAGCTTAATTCCAAAGAAGCTATTTTGGGAGTTCTGGTCTTCATTGGAAATCGGAATGACTGCAGTTATTGGAGCGGTACGACCGAAGATCGGTAGTACCGCTGGTAACACGGCGGTTGTACCGATTGTGTTGCGATTGTCGGCCATTTTGGAGTTTTGGTTTAGGGATAGGTCATATCCATGTTTATCTTTGTATATGTGTTGAATATTGCATGTTTTGAGCTAACGTGGGTCAAGTTGTGAAGAACTTGTTTCCGGATTCGTGTTTGCTTGTCTATTGCTGTGCAGGTGGCTTGCAGGTCAACGACGGTCAACGGCGAGGAGGATCGGGACTAAGCTTGGAGAGCTGAGGTCCAGAACGATCATGGATGCCGGGTGAGGTCGAGTGACTCAAGCATGGCGCAGAATGGATGAAGATGACCGAACGGGCAGTTCGGTGCGACTGGTTGGATCAAGCGGCGCGGGGGTCGGTGCAAGTGCCATGGAGGTTCCGGTGGGATCCGGACGGGAGAGACTTGCCGACATGATGAGAGCCGTTGATCAACCTACACGTGGCGAAGCAGGCGATTGCTTCGACAGGATTGGACTCGGTCAATGGAGAAGGATCGAGAAGGGGTATTTTGGTAATTTCACCAAATACCGCCTTTGTGACTCTTGGCTAAACTACGGCGCGGGTCGGCGCATGGTGAAGTGGTTTAGGTCAAGTGGAAGTGAAAACGACGCTTTAAAATACGTGCGTGTGTGACCCGTTTGTATTCGGCCTTAACGGGAGCTTATTAGGGTTTGTCTTCTAGAAGGTCTAGGCCTCATATAAATAGGAGGGGTGCTGTTCACAGCAGCCCCAAGGACTTTATTGGTAAACCCTAGTTTGGTTTTAGGGTTTTAGAGAAAGAGAAGAGGCTTAGGGCTCTAGAGAGATGTGTTGAGTTGTGTGCTCATGGATTGAGCTTTGTCCTCCTTGAGGGAGTGGCTGTAACCAGCAACTAATCTTGAATCAATCTATGGATGATTATTCAAAGATGAGTCTTCATGTGTTCTTTCTTCTCTTTTGATGATTTTGAGTGCTTCCTTGATCCTGTGGTTTTTGGTTGGTTTCTTGCCCTCATTTACCTTGCTGTGATGTGTGGGAATATATCTAGGATCATCTAGATCATCAATATCCCACGAGCAAGTTTTGGATCAAGTTTTTCGTTTTTGCTCGGTTTTGAACCCTCCTTGAGTAAAATGGAAAAAGTTCAAAACTTTGATGTGGATCTTCTCATTCTTTACATGGAATAGGTTCCTGACATCATTAGGAAGGTGTGTTTCAAGTTTCGTGAAGTTTGGAGTTGCGGATCAAAAGTTACGTCAATTTTTTATTTCGTTTTCAGGCTATTTACTATTCATCCGCCTTGTTTTACTGTTCACTGCGGTACAACCGGTACTGTTCATCGGTTGTTCCGATTTCCAGTACGCCTGATACTGTTCATAAGCACTGTTTATCAAGCTGTTTTTTGTGTTTTTGGTCGTTTCTTTTGGGGATTTGAAGGGGATTCAGTACAAGTCTTCCACTACGCTTTTTTATATTGATCTTCATAGTTCTCATAGCCATTGAAGTCAATGTCATGTTTGAATCCGATCAAAACGAAAAATAGATAGTACTCCTATTCACCCTCCTCTAGTCGCCTATCCGATCCTACAATTTACTAGCTAGCCTGTGCCCTGTAGTAGTAGTTAGCATCCACTAACCAACTAGTTTTGCTCAATGAACAAACAGCCCAAAAGAGTTACACTAATCCTGGTCTCACAAGGAAAAAAAGGCACTCTAATCCTAGCACTTGATTCGAGCTCCTCGACCTTCCCTCATGCATACACGCCGTAACCTACACGCACCTCAACTGATCTATGGGTCACAATCCTTTCAACGTGCCTCAACGAATCCACCCGAATCTGAATCTCTCTCAAACAGTTGAATGCAAGCCATGCATGATACATCCAAGAAGAGAGAAAGCGAAAGCACTTCCAATTTGGACCGCCCAAAAAAACACGCAGCAAAGCAAGATTCGCAAGTAGTTAATGGCAGTAGAGAGTTCATAGCAATATTGTGGATTGTACATACCTGGGCGGCGTTGATGGCGCAGTTGGGCAGCGTCGACGCGCGCGGCGCCGATCACAAGACGTCCGCCTCCACGGTGAGCTTCTCGAACCCAGAGGCGGAGCCACATCAAGAACAAGGGGTGCAACTGCACCCCCAAAAATTTGTGATTTTCCCTTGGTTAATTTGTAGTACTTTTTTGTTTCCCTTTGAATTAAGTATGGATCGGTAAAATTGATCGAAAGGCTTAATTTCTATAGGATATATTAAATGCTGATCTAGCTAGCAGCAGCTCCTTTGATCCAAATGGTGAGAGAGAAGACATGCAATTCTTAATGAATGTATTTCCTGCGATCTATTTTTCCTACATTTTTTTCTCCAATCCAGACTAGGCCTGAGCCTAAGGCTGAGGGATATATACGATGGGGTGGAAATCAATAGTCAGCAACCCATCAACACAAGCAATATTTTGTGATGTCGGTTGTACCAGAAACATATAATTTGCTCCACTTCAATCTTTACTATGTCATTTAAACTTTTATGTTGAAATATGTCATTTAAGTTCACACCTTTATGCACACACGAGTACGCTTTCAGTAGATATTTTGTAAGGTCGCGGATTTATTCTCGGCCTTCGTCTTTTAGACATGTGATATGATGCGTACTCACACGTGTGTGTGGTGGGGGTATATGTATATGTGTCTTCTTTATAATCGTAAAAGAAAGTTTGCACCCCCATCGGTAAAATCCTGGCTCCGCCACTACTCGAACCGCACCTCCACCTGCGCCGCTCCAACTCCCAGCCTGAAAATCGATCACCGTGCATCCATGCGTCCGCACGCATGTGCGCCATGCACGCAAGCACCACCACAGTTAGCTCAATCTTGCACTAGTCTGACTACGCATAGATCGATGTGTGCACATGCATGCGCATATATACCATGCATGTATATCCATGCGTTACCTTTCCTTCTTCTCCCGAAGCATCTGGAGGAAGCCGCGGTTGTCGTCGTGGGTGAGCGGCGGCGGCAACCTCCTCTCCGACGTCGTGGCGCCTTCTTCACCGGTGAACGCCGGCGGCTCCTCCTCCCTGTACTCCATCCTCGCCGACGAGCTGAGAGGACGCCTACACAGAGCTAGCTGCACACGTCTTGGGCGAGACGTCGTACGTGCGCATGTTGGATGCGAACAATGATGGCTGCTTGTCCTAAGCGCATGGATGTGTACGCGTATATATGTATATATCTAATCTATCCGATGGATCGAATGCAGATATAAGCAAGGAAGAGGCGTTTAAAGGTGTCAAGATTTTAGGCACGGAGTCTATGGGAATCATCTCGTCGTATATATAGTGGAGTTCTTGCGGCCCAACGGCCAACGCCACTCCATTCCTATCCAGTTAATCAATTAATTCGATTTGCCCGGGGCAGCTAGGCACCTTGATTCTTGATTTTTTTGGACGGCATACTGTACTATTCCAGTTTACTCAGTTTTTACCACCTCCTCCCGCAACCATTTTGGCCCTGCTCCAAAACCAGACCCTACGACGCTTATCAATTAATCTGCCTCCGTGTCTATGCCTGAAGGTCGGCTAATGACATGTGATAGATGGGTATGGAAGTGAGAACCGCCTTGAGCATTGTTAGCCTTCCGGCTTTGGAAAGCATCGTCTTTTTATAGCCCGCTAGTCTTGCACCAATCTTGTCTATAAGGGGTTGTAGTTGTATGTTGGACCTGGACTTCGAGAATCCAAATCCTCTGTGAAATCACTGTGCTATTCCCTGGATCAGTAGCTAGCACTTCACAGTACACATTGCTGAATCATTCATACAAGCGTGAACTGAAATATTAAATATTACAACCAACTGAGTAATATAGACCACATCGGGTCGAGTTTTACAAAAGGGACCAAGCAGGCCAAATTGATTACATCACAAAAGAGCAACGTAAACTACAGCGGAAGCAAAAGGCGAGGTAGGGCTCATCTCAACACAGGCAAGCGACTGGGGTAACCCGTGTACGACGGATATTAACCAAGAATTAGATAATATCAGTTGTACGCGAGTACCAACGGGTCTACTTAGACTGGGCGAGACCTAAACTACAGACTATACTACTCCTCGTCGTAGTCTTGTCCATCATCTCCTGGGCCGTCGTAGAAGGCGTAGTCTCCATCGCCTTCATTATCTCAAGGGTTGGGGGAGAAGCGAGAATGAGCACTACTACCGTGTTTCATGAGCCAACACACAATGCAATTATATATATGCAAGGTTTAACAAGGACGGCTCGGGTTCTTTTATTTGCGAAAGGAACTTTCCAAATATCATAATTACGAAGTCCTATCACTTAGCATTTTTAACAAATTGCATTTTGATAAAGATGTGCAATAATTATTTTAGTAGAGAATCCATCCGACGGAAACTCTACCAATGCATCATTTTAATTGGAGCGGCCTCCAATAATCACAACCACTGAGCTCGACGACTCAGGCAAATATCCAAAACAGGGCTAGGTGAGCCCTTCCACCATTTTCCATACCACCCACAAAGTTTTTGAAATAGAACTAACTCAAGTTATGATTCCCATGTCCGCCTTTTGACCGTAGGCACGACTGTTTAAACATTTTAGACTCTGCAGAGGTTGCACACTTTACCCACAAGAGATAGTCTACCCGTTACCCCACATGATTCCGTAGTCATGTAGTTGGGTGACCGTCACAGTAACCTTTCTAGCTATCTCGCCCTTTCCGTCAATCCACCCATACGGGGTTACGCCCATACGTTGTGCGGGATGTTCACCACAACGACTAGCGCAGCTGGCCCCGGCCACAACAACTAGCGCAGCTAGTAACTTCACCATTTTGGTGTCCCTTCCAAGCCGGAGAATCTCCGCACTTGTACATTCTTCGTTCCCCTCCAGTGAGATGACATTCAAGGTTCAATAACTTTACTAAGCCAAGTTGCACTTTGCAGACTTGTGGTTGTACTTGTTTAACACGGGAGGTCGTGACAAGATTAAGTCCTTAGGGTTATCTGGGCGGTTCATTCCGTAAGCCAACCAACCATGTGCTCCCTGAGCATCCACCACCTCACCATCCGTCCAGATAGAGCTAGCATTAGGGTTTTGAGGAAAACTAATTTATTTTCCACACCTTTTTAGCCAATGGACCACCAATGACTACCCAAACCATTTTATGTTTTGAGGAAATGATGATTGGGATATTTTAATATCCCGGTACTTAAGCAAGACTAGCATGTCGCTATACAACCTATAACTAGTATTACCATATAGTTACTAGGGTGACAAGGATTAATGGATTCAATTTATCAAGGATGGCATATTAAATTAACTAATCAACAAGTGGGAATTTAACTACCTTAAGCTTTAACATACATTTGATAAAGAAATAAAGCATGCAATTTTGCTAATTTAAACGAATATAATTTGCATAAAATGTAGGATCAAAATGGTCAAAGTATTGACTCGCCTTGGTTAAAGGCTAGGGGATCTTGGTACTCTTGGTCTTGATCAACTCGAGGGTCGCAGGCGTCTTCAAATCCTAATTGCACGAGAATACCGGAAAAAGACACAACGGCAAAGAGAGCAAATAAATAAATAAGGAACAATAAATACACTCCAAATTAATCAAGTCCTATGCCATTAGCAAGATCTTGATTTAAAAAATTTTTAAAAATTTATTTCATAATTTTTGGAGTTAAAATGGAAAAGATATGAATTTTTGAAGATTAAATGACTTGGAAAAAGAGAGGAGTCTGAGCAGCAAGATGGACCGGTTCATGCGCACAGGAGCATTGGTTCACAGCATAGGAAAAAAGGGAGGCCCCACATGGCAGCCAAAGGAGGGAGGGGGCAAGCAAATGACATGCGGGCCTCAAATCAATTGATCCCCAATTAATTCCCTATTCTATTTGCTCGCTCTCCTTGCTACATAGAGAAGAACAGGGAGGTGTGCGAAGCGCACTGGCCGAGGCTGGGCGGGCGTGGCGGGCGGCTGCTGGGGTGGTGGCGCGAGGTCGCTGGAGGCGCGGGTCTGCGCAACGCGCGGCGGCGCTGGGAGGCAGGGCGGCGGGCGGGCGCGATGGCGGCGGTGTTTCGGGCGGCACTGGCGGCGGCGGAGAGCGGCGCTGGCGAGGGGAGGCGCAAGACCGGCAGGGAGGCGCCGGGAGGCCGGGCTGGTGGCGAGCGGCTTTCGGGAAGGGCGGACTGGCCGGCGGCGGCGGTCCGTGGCGGAGAAGAAGAGGCACGGCGGCGGGCTACTCGGCGACGGGAAGGCGAGGGGAGGTGGGGGCTAGCTTCCTGGCGTCACGGGGATGCCGGTGACGCGGTTGTCGAGGGCGGGGGCTCACCGGAGCGGCGAGGAGGCGCGGAGGCGGCGCGGCCAAGGAGGGGGGCGGCTGGCTCGTTCGAACTCACCGGAGCTCGGGCGGCGTGGGAGCTCAAGCATGGGGATGGAGGGCTTTATAGGGAGCCATGGCGCAGAGGACGGGGGTCCGGTCCGAGCGACGCGTCCCGAGGCGGCAAGGACGCAGCGGCGCTGGTGCGGGGAAGCGCTGCGACGACGTGCGGCTCGCCGGTAGTTTACTGTCGCGGCGCGCAGCGTGGCCTTGGGTGGCGCGCAACAGAGCAGCGGGGGACGAGACGGAGCGGCGACAAGACAAAGACGAGGCGGCGAAAGGTGTGCAGGCGGCGACCACTGTGGTGATGACGGGGAGAGGACGGGGTTGGTGCGGCGACAAGACAAGGCGACGAGCGAGGCGCGGCTTTCACGGGAAAGCTGCGGGAGTTGGTGACCCGGCGGCGTGCGCAGCAGGAGGGAGAGAAAGAGAAGAGGGGGCCTGGGAGGTAAGTTCCCCAAAATCAGTCGTTACATTGTACCTTCCTAAGCTTGTGCAGTGAAAGTGGAAGGCCAAGATATGTGCATGGCAAGCTTCTTCTGCTGGCCGGGAAATCCCGTAGAATGGCGTCCAAATCCAGATCTTGACATTGAATGGGTATGACTGTGCTTTTGCTTAGATTTATCTTTAAACCCGTGTCCTCTCCAAAAATGGTCATAATCTCCTTGAAATTATCTATGTCTTCTTTGGTAGGACGCAAGAAAATCATCGCGTCATCCGCGTAGAGCGACAATCTAGCCTTGACCGCCCTCACATTTAGTGGAGACAACTATCCATCTGATGTGGTAGTGCTCAAAAGGCAATACAGAATATCGATTGCCAAGATGAATAAATACAGAGATAGAGAGCCTCCTTGCCGCACTCCGCACTGATGTCAAAGCCTTGGTCCCCGCATTCCGTTCAGAATAACTACGGAATTGGACGTAGCAAACAAGATCGATATCCATTCTCTCCATCTAGGTCCAAGGCCACACCGTTGAAGAGTGTCAAGCAGGTATGGCCAGGATACCGAGTCAAAAGCCTTAGATATGTCTAATTTAATCACTAGAGCTAGTGTCCTTGTGCGGTGAAAACTACGTGCCAAATTTTGCACGTACAGAAAGTTGTCTTGAATACAGCGGGTCTTGATGAAAGCATTTTGACTCTTGGAGATTAGTTTATTCGTGTGCTTGGAGAGCCTTAAGGGCATCTCCGATAGTTAGAGATAACCCTGTCTCTAACATATGTTACATCATCTTTAAAGACAACGTCTCCAATAGATAGTCTCTAGTACACTCACCAACATTTATATTTTATAATTTTCCTTTGAAACGGACCTACATGTCAACTAGAGTAGATTAGTATATCATGTCTTGTTTTGCGTGCACGACAATCTCTTTAGAAAGAAATGACATGTACTCTCTCTCCTCCCCCTCTCCCCTCCACATAGGATTTTGTTGACGTGGCATGGCTAAAAGATGACAATAAATATATTATTGGAGATGCCCGAAGGAGAGCACTTTTGAGATTAATTTGGCCATGCTATGGGTCAAACTGATCGGTCTGAATTCTGCTATGTCGATGGATTGCTCCTTCTTATGCAGCAGGACTATGTTTGCCGTATTCACTTTTGCAAATGCATCCTATTTAGATTGTAAAATTTGCTGAACACCGCCATAATGTCCGGTTTGATGATGTCCCATGTTTCCTTCTTGATTTGTTGTTGCATAATTTCGTTTCTTCTTTTCCTCCTTTTGGACAGTACTACTCTGTAGGTATAGATAATAGGTAATCTTTTTCTTTCACGAGATAAAATTTCCATTACCGCCATATTCAAATGCAGGGATAGATTCAATTAGAAAAATAAATCAATGTCTGCTCCGCGCACGTCAGCAAAAATAACGTCCGAGACCCAGCGCCGCACACCGCCTTGTAACAAATAATATTGTTGCACCCATATTTCGGTCATGTCGGTGCATGAATGCTAGTTTAATTTCGTTAAGTTATTTTTTGAATAAATTAAGGGGAAACCCCGGTTTCTACGGAAACCATAAATAGCACATCGACAATGGCAAAGACCAAACTCGCCAGGTTTATATCACACATTTCGAACTACAACCCAATTCCATATGCATTTATCAGTAGTAGGAGATTAAGCACAGATAATCTTTAGCTAATCTTTAGATAATTAGATTCAGGGAGCTTCTTTAACGAGGAGTCGGATTTGTAGTGTTGAGTGAGTCTTTTGTCTGAGACTGTTTGGGCAAATATGGTTAGAGACTGCCTATTTAGGCAAATCCTTAGTTGACAGCCTTTCTACAAGCCAACTTTGTACTTTGTTTTGCTCTCCCAATTTTAATAAAATATCGGTCGGTCATCCTTGGCCGGCCCGGCTATAATTAGACTCAGGATATGTTGCATTAGCTAGATAGCAAGAAAGGGATTTTATTAGCTTTGACGAATCTTGAACTAATTAATCACAGGCTTCAAAGTGCACCATCACACACGCAACAATCATTTCTGAGAGCAAGCTGATATGTACTATATTGCAAGCAGCTAGTTACAGAACTTGCAGGTCTTACCTTCAGGCTGCAGCCATGCATGCAATTAACCCCTCCTCTCTGCAAGTCAGCATGCCGAGCCGCTCTGCTTTCTGTTTGCGCTTGCACGCCCCACACAAGTTGATATATTTGAAGTTACATGTTCTCCGGTGTTTGCATATTCATAATAGTTATACGATAAATCCGCACCGTTATAATCAAGACATCTGTTCATGCGTGACCAAGAGCTCTGCGATTGGGCTGATCAGCATTCCTGACCAGAACAACTCAATCGTCAGTGCTAGCTTGCTGATCGAGTATGTTATGTACATGCAGATCGACGCCTGTTTGACCGCGCTCGATCACTCTGGGACTGGGAACTGAATAGCTAGCTAGCTAGCTGACCATTGTCAATAATTAATGTCATATCAGACCAAGCAGTGTCATCCTTCAGCAGACTGCTGCCATAGAAAACAACAGATCAACAGCGAGCCATGCTTGCCGAACGTGTCTCATACTCTCATTTAATCACCTCTGCACCGAGTGTTGGAATTAATATGGGCTAGACCCAAATATTATATTCTAATTAATTTCTAGTAAATCTCAAAGGCACATGTGCAAGTGCTAAAAATATTTAGTCCCATATGGAGGGATTAAGGGGAGTGACACCAGTTTAAAAGGTGGAACGTGGTAGCCCCTCTTGTGGAATTGGAAAGAGACAACACACGCAAGGCCGCCGCCTCGCCGAAGCCGTGCCATGCAGCCACAGACTGTAGGCGTGTCGGGTCTTGGCGCGATTTTCTTTATCTATTCAAAATCAAACGCGACCGACATTGAGGGTGATTGTTGGTCTCTTCGTTTTTGCCATTAAAAAGAACAGAGTCTTTGGTCCTTGATGGTAATCTGATGACCTTTAGTCTTCTAGTATTTGTTGGCCTTTGGTCTTCTGGCGACTGTCCTTGATGGTGACTAATGATCTTTGGACTTCTGGTAACCTTTGGGCTTTGTGTCTTTTGGCTATATAAGGAGACTGAGAGAACTGGCTCTGGTCCGAGTTTTTCCACTTCCACAGTTCAGAAATTCCACAGTGCTTGTTGCTGTCTTTGGCGATCTCCATCCCGGCGAGGCGCGTGTACGGCCGCACCGGGAGAGCAGGCCTCCGGAACCCTCATCCTCAAAGGCTTGCACGAGCGAGGACGAATAAGGTTTTTGGGGAGCGTTCGCGATCGCCATCGCTACATCTACATCAAGCTAGCGACTACAACCTTCTGCTACGTTCTACACCTACTGCACGACTACTACCACTACGTCATGACGAACGACGTCCTCGTCAAGAATACTGCTGCATCTTCTTCTTCTACAGAATCTGGGTATGCCTATATCTCTCTTATTACTTGTTTTGCTTTACTATTTGTTGTTGTGATGAACGCTGAGATAGATATGCTACTTTCTGTCTTTCTAGAAATTAGTATGCCTATAGTGTTCATACATACTTGCTTTCTATTTGTGAAAATAGCCAGAGTATTTTCCATGTTTTATCTAGCTTATTTCTGGATTAAAGTAATTCAAAAAATGCTTATGTACTCAACAATCCAAAAACCTTATTCTAGGCATAGGCATTTTTCACCAACTGGCTTTGCTGCTGTGCTCAAACCCTCTGAATTCGATGGTGCGAATTACAAGAGGTGGCGCACCAAGATGGTGCTTTGGCTAACTGCTATGAACGTTTTCCATGTGGCAAACGGCAAGCCTGAAGGAACACTTACTCCTGAACAGGAGCAAGAGTTTGAGGCTGCTGATAACCTTTTTAAAGGTGCCGTGGTTAGTGTTCTTGATGAGAAGTTAGTCGATGCATACATGGTGATTAAAACTGGAAAAGAGATGTGGGATGCACTCGAGGCCAAATTTGGGGTTTCGGATGCAGACAGTGAATTGTATCTCATGGAGCAATACCATGACTACAGAATGGTTGATAGCCGTTCTATAGTTGAACAAGCTCACGAGATACAATCTATGGCCACAGAACTTGAGTACTTCAAGTGTGTATTACCGGACAAGTTTATCGCGGGAGGCATTATTGCCAAACTTCCTCCTTCTTAGAGGAATTTTGCTACTTCTCTGAAACACAAGAGACAAGAGTTTTCTGTTGAAAATCTCATTGGGTCTCTTGATGTTGAAGAGAAGGCGAGGGTAAAAGATACACACACTAGAGGTAATGATGGACATTCTAGTGCCAATATGGTATAGAAGAAGAATGGCCAAACTCAAAAGTTCAAAGGCAAGAACAAGAGTGCACAAACAACAAGCTTCAAGAAGAAGAAGAAGAACACAAAGGAGAGCATTTGCTTTGTCTGTGGTGAACCTGGTCATTGGGCCAAGGATTGCAGCCAACACAAGGGTGGGAAGAATCAGCAAGGGCAGAATTCCAAGTCTGTCAATGTTGTTGTTGGTACTACTGAGACGGGAACTTCAGGGTATGGTAATTTACCTACTGTTCTTTCCGTATGTCAATCTACCGATTGGTGGATAGACACTGGTGCTAATATACATGTGTGTGCTGATATTTCATTGTTCTCTTCTTACCAGGTCACTCGGGATTCAGCCGCTCTAATGGGGAACGGGTCACATGCCATCGCTCATGGTGTTGGTACGGTCGATCCTGAAGTTTACTTGGGAAGATTGTGCAACTGAAGAACGTGCATCATGTGCCATCGATCAATAAGAATCTCGTCAGCGGATCTCTTCTGTGTAGAGATGGTTTTAGACTGGTATTTGAGTCCAATAAATTTGTAATGTCCAAGTGTGGACAATTTGTTGGTAAAGGCTATGTGTGCGGAGGCTTGTTCCGCCTATCTCTTTCAGATTTATGTAATAATATTGTGAACCATGTTTGTAGTAGTAATGAGATTACTATTTGGCATTCAAGACTTTGTCACATTAATTTTGGTTGCATGACGCGGTTAGCCAGTTTAGAGTTAATCCCGAAATTCACCCTTGCCAAATGTTCTAAATGTCAAGTTTGTGTGCAATCAAAGCAACCTCGTAAGCCTCATAAGGCTGCGGAGGTAAGAAACTTGGCACCATTAGAACTCATACATTCAGATCTGTGTGAGATGAATGGTGTGTTGACAAAAGGTGGTAACAGATATTTTATGACTTTGATTGATGACTCCACTAGGTTCTGTTATGTGTATCTTTTGAAAACTAAAGATGATGCTCTTCACTACTTTAAAATCTATAAGGCAGAAGCTGAGAACCAACTTGAAAGGAAAATCAAAAAGGTTAGGCCTGATCGTGGTGGAGAGTACTTTTCAAATGAGTTCAATTTATTATGTGAGGAACATGGTATAATCCATGAGAGGACGCCTCCCTATTCACCCTAGTCAAACGGGGTTGCTAAAAGAAAGAACCGCACTCTAACTGATTTGGTTAACGCCATGTTAGACACAGCGGGTCTTTCCAAAGCATGGTGGGGGGCGGCTATATTGACTTCATGTCATGTCCTAAATAGGATTCCCACAAAGAATAAAGAGATAACCCCATATGAACAATGGGAGAAGAAAAGACTATCACTTTCATACTTGCGCACTTGGGGTTGTTTGGCGAAAGTCAATGTGCCAATTCCTAAAAAGCGTAAGCTTGGACCAAAAACCGTTGATTGCGTCTTTCTAGGCTATGCTCACCATAGCGTTGGATATAGATTTCTAGTGGTGAAATCTGGAGTACCTGACGTGCATGTTGGTACAATTATGGAGTCCAGAGATACTACATTCTTTGAGGATATTTTTCCGATGAAAGATATACCTAGTTCATCGAGTGAGGAACCTGATACAATTCCTGAACCTGCCATTCCAATGGAATATTTTAAACAAACCCTTGAGCAAATTCCTGAGGAGGAAGACAATGAACCTCTAAGGAAGAGTAAAAGACAAAGGACTGCAAAGTCTTTTGATCCTGATTTCATTGTGTACCTTGTGGATGATACTCCAAGTACCATTTCTGAAGCGTATGCTTCTCCAAATGCGGAATACTGGAAGGAAGCAGTCCGTAATGAAATGGATTCCATTATCTCTAATAGAACTTGGGAGATCACTGAGCGTCCTTATGGTTGTAAACCTGTAGGATGTAAGTGGGTGTTCAAAAAGAAGTTTAGGCCTGATGGTACTATCGAGAAGTACAAGGCACGGCTTGTGGCCAAGGGTTATACCCAAAAGGAAGGCCGAGATTTCTTTTATACTTATTCACCTGTGGCTAGATTGACCACTATTCGAGTACTACTATCTCTGGCTGCCTCACACGGTCTTCTCGTTCATCAGATGGACGTTAAGACGGCTTTCCTAAATGGAGAGTTGGATGAGGAAATTTATATGGATCAGCCAGATGGATTTGTAGTAGATGGTCAAGAAGGAAATGTGTGCAAGTTGTTGAAATCTTTGTATGGTCTTAAACAAGCACCTAAGTAGTGGCATAAAAAGTTTGACAGAACTTTAACATCTGCAGGCTTTGTTGTGAATGAAGCTGATAGATGTGTATATTATCGCCATGGTGGGGGCGAGGGAGTCATTCTATGTCTGTATGTTGATGACATACTGATTTTTGGGACCAACCTTAATGTGATTAAGGAGGTCAAGGATTTCTTATCTCAGAATTTTGAGATGAAAGATTTGGGAGTAGCTGATGTTATCTTGAACATCAAGTTGTTGAGATGTGATGATGGTGGGATTACATTGTTGCAATCCCATTATGTGGAAAAGGTTTTGAGTCGTTTTGGTTATAGCGACTACAAACCCTCTCCAACACCTTATGATCCTAGCATGTTGCTTAGGAAGAATCGGAGAATAGCCAGAGACCAATTGAGATATTATCAGATAATTAGTTCACTCATGTATTTAGCTAGCGGTACCAGGCCTGACATCTCGTTTGCTGTGAGCAAACTAAGCCGGTTTGTTTCCAATCCGGGAGATGATCATTGGCATGCTCTTGAGAGGGTAATGCGCTATCTAAAGGGTACTATGAGCTATGGCATTCGCTATCCGGCACCCTAGGTCTCGGAGGGTTATAGCGATTCAAACTCGATATCTGATGCTGATGAGATAAGGCCACAAGTGGATATGTCTTCTTACTTGGAGGTGGCGCTGTTTCATAGAAGTCTTGCAAGCAGACCATCTTAACGAGGTCAACAATGGAAGCAAAACTCACAGCATTAGATAATGCCACTGCTAAAGCCGAATGGCTTCGTGAGCTCTTGATGGATTTGCCGGTGGTTGAAAAACCAGTACCGACTATTCTGATGAATTGTGACAATCAGACTGTGATTGTCAAGGTGAACAGTTCTAAGGATAATATGAAATCATCAAGACATGTGAAGAGAAGATTGAAGTCTGTCGGGAAAATGAGAAACTCCGGAGTAATAGCTTTGGATTATATCCAAACAGCTAAGAATCTGGCAGATCCCTTCACAAAGGGTTTATCACGAAATGTGAGACAATGCATCAAGGGAGATGGGTTTGAGACCCACGTGACTTATACCATAGTGGTAACCCATCCTATGTGATCGGAGATCCCGTGAAGTAGGATTAGCGAAACAAGCTATTGGTTAATCGGGAGGAGAGTACCTTTATAGACCCACTCCATTGGAGATGCAATTCTCCTAAATCAGTATGGCAAAGTTGATTTTTATCTTAATGTGTTCTGTGGCTTATTAAAGCAAAGATGTTGCCCTACATAGCGATCTTGAAAGAACACACCTATATGAGCCCGATCGCTAGTCACAGCCTATGAAATAGGGTAATTTCTAGAAAGCTCATGAATAGGCGGGAGTATGACTTATATGCTCCAATCATGGGATGCCCGGCACCTAGTATCGATTAAGGACTTAGTGAAACTTATTCACACAAAACTGCCAATTTAAGGCTTAGTCCATTGTGCGATTGTGGATAAGTGTAGCTTCGTTTCAGTGGATGTTCAACCTTAACGGTCTCCATCAAAACTTTGGTATATTAAAACAATATCTTGTGAATCAAGGCATTTGACATGTGCCCTTGAGATCTGGTAGGGGATTGTTGGAATTAATATGGGCTAGGCCCAAATATTATATTATAATTAATTCCTAGTAAATCTCAAAGGCCCATGTGCAAGTGCTAAAAATGTTTAGTCCCACATGAAGGGATTAAGGGAGTGACACCAGTTTAAAAGGTGGAACGTGGTAGCCCTCTTGTGGAATTGAAAGAGACAACACACGCTGCCGCGCCGCTTTGCCGAGCCAGCACAGTGCGGTGCGGTGCGTGGTGTCTTGTAGCGACGTTAGCGTGTTAGGTCTTGGTAGCGATTTTTTTATCTATTCAAAATCAAACGCACCGACATTGAGGGTGATTTGTTGGTCTCTGGTCTCTTCGTTTTTGCCATTAAAAAGAACAGAGTGCTGGTCCTTGATGGTGACTGCTGACCTTTAGTCTTCTAGTATTTCTGGCCTTTGGTCTTCGGGCGATCGCCCTGATGGTGATGTTGGCCTTTGACCATCGGCAACCTGGCCCTGATGGTGACTAATGGTCTTTGGACTTCTGGTGACCTTTGGGCTCTGTGTCTTTGTAACGACCCAGCTCTAGGGCACCCGAGAGGTCCTCCAAGACCTTCTGGAAAGTCCATCAGGACCCCCCCAGGAGGTCCACAAAGGACCTCTCGGACAGTCCACCAAGACCTCTCAGGAGGTCCAGCAAGACCTCCTAGAAGTCCAGGAGAACATGACCCGAGAGGGTCTTGGAGCCAGGAAGCACCCGAAGACCTGCCACGGCCAACCAGGGAAAGACGAGGAGGTCTGAGGGCGCCCCAAGACCACCTGCGACCCTCCAGAGGAGGTCATGGAGGTCTGTGACCACCCCAGAACCTCACGCGCTCACCCCATTGTGTGGACATAGAGGTCCGAGCTTGCTCCCAGGTTCCCTGTGAAACCCGAGCTAGTCCCAAGGATCATGGCTAGCTCTTCACAGCAATAATACAATGGTGGTGACATCCAGAACGCATCTTTATTAAAGCATAATATCTACAGAGTTGTTTACAAAGTGGCCTTGGGCCCAACATGAACACAAAAGAGCAAAAGAAGAAAAGATCCATCAGCACGCCACAGGCAACTGACTGGAAGGCACAACCTATTCGCTTTGGTCTTCATCACTACCAAGGTCTTCACCTGGCAAAGATTGTAATGAGCAAGAGTGAGCACACAACCGTGCTCGCAAGTTACACCCGTGGGTTAGCAAAATGACATGCATATAGGGATAATCAAGGGATGGCATAATATGGTTATTTTGCATAAAGCCAATTTTCTTTCAAATACCATTACTAAGTTCCAAAGCAGGTCTTTAATAACTAAAATTCATTTTATCAAAGCAAGTTTTCAGTTGGATAACATTCATCAACAAGTTGGTGAAGGATACCCTCCTGACACTAGGCTCCCTACCCAAACCCATGGGATAAAATCCCAAAAACAGATTTGATAAACCTTTCTGAAAAACCCCAAAACCAGCATCTAACTCTGAGTAGCCTTTGCCAGCACGTCCATGACCACGGACACGGCTATTCGAATAGATTTAACTCTGCAGAGGTTGTGCACTTTACCCACATGACATGATTTCTCTAGTTTGTCCGGCATTCGTCAACGCCACCTCTCACTACCAAAGGTAAGAGGTCTAGAGCTCATGACAAGGCCTTTACAATGCATTGCTCCACCACAGCCTTTCCTTGCTAAGGTTTCACTTCCCTATGAATCGCAATCCCGTGAAAGCCCCTCTTGCACCAAGGGAAACGATGGGTCATAAAGGACCATTAGCCATCCAAGACCTCCCACACCTCCAATGGAGCAGCTTATGGTAGAGTTTTGCAAATTACTTAGCCAGGTCCCACGCCCCATTCTGGAGACATGTGGTTGCACGATTGTGGCATAGCCCATTATAGGCATAGCATTGGTCGCTCAAAGACCGGTCCTCAAATGACTAGGGCGACTTCCACAAATCCTTGGACCTCCACCTTAGCTAGGATAGAGTCCGTGCATAAACATTGCACCAGCCAAGCCAACCAATTCGGCCCAGTCTAAATCCATTTTCCCTTTCTTTGCTTTCCCAGCAACATTTTCATACCTCCATGACAACCCAATGTCATGGTGAAAACATTTAAAACAGTATTTGGTCATGTTGGTAAAGATTTCCCCAAATCAATACTTTTGGTCTAAGCATGACTAAGCTTCTGTTTTTCAAATGGTCTTGGCTCACACTACTGCATGACCCAAGTTTGATCTAAAGATGACAACAAGTTCAGTCCAAAGTCAACAGTGGCTATACAAAGGAAGTAGGCATAACTACAGATTTAAAACGGGTATTGAAATAACTTGATAGAAATAGGCATGCAGTAGACATTGAAACAGGACATAAATAATTTGAATTACTGGGTGTAATATGATCAAAAGTGTAACTTGCCTTACTCACTATCCTGAGAATCTTCCTCTTCAGAACCTTCAGACTCTTTGGAGTCTTCGCAATCTACACGTGTAAAGAGCAAGTTCAAAGAAAGCTCAAATAAAGATCCAACTGAGATCAACAAGAAAATCAAAAGAACCCCAGAGGGAGTCCAGAACTCAACCAGCAGGAAAAATCTATATCTTAGAATAGGTTCTTATGGAAGAGGTCTAAGCTTACCAGGAGGAGGTGGTCTTTGGCAAAAGACCCCAAAGAAGTAATTTCGGCAATGAAACAGGGAGGTCCTGAGGATTAGTTCTTGCGCAAAAGTCCAGAGAGGAGGTCCTCACACAAAGGCCATAGAAATCCGAAAAGGAGTCCACAAGAGGAGGTCCTGTGAATGACACGACCAGCTCAATGCAGTGGTAAGAACAAGAGTGGAGCAGATCACCAAGGACTTACCAGGGAGAAGAAGAAACCAATGGATGGAGGGGAGGTCGTGAACACAAGGTCTTCCCTGGGAGCCACTGAACGATAGCTAAGATAACAGAGTGTGGAGAAAGGTGATGTGGTAGAATTTCTTAGTCTAATTGTAGTCAAGGTGGTGAAGAAAACTAGAAATACACGAGTCCAGGATAAGTATAGAAATGGGTCAAAGGTAGGTGAGTGGCAGAGCAGGTGTCACTACCACCCTGGATAAAAGGTACGAGGAAGGACAACGATGTTGCTACGGGAGGACAAAGAAAAATGTCGAGTCTGACTAAGTGACCACATTCAAAGTATACACCACGTATATGGATGCATTTAATGTGACAAGACATGCATTAAATGCTCAAGATACTAACGTGGCGGAGGAAATGAGAATGACCAAGACTGGCAAGTGGGGCCAGTCAACTTAGAAACAGTCGGGTCAAGAGGGGAGGTCTTGCCCCCGCAGAGGAGGTCTTTGGGGAGGTCCGAGAGACTTAGGAGGTCCTAGGCCCAAGGACAGGGAGGTCTAAAGGTTGAGGAGGTCCAGACATACAGAGGAGGTCCGGACACGGGGAGGTCCTGACGGTCAGGATCAACAAAAGGAGGTCCTGACGGTGAGGATCTCTTCAAGGGGGGTCTGGCGAGGAGGTCCAGAGCCAGGTTTAAAAGGCCACGGAGAGGTCTTGGACAGGAGGTCCAGAAAACTTCAAAGAGATCCCGTGGTTGAGATTAAAGGCAAGTTGAGGTCCGGGCGGTTGGATCTCCGAGAGGGAGGTCCAACAGCCAAGATCAAACGTGAAGGGGGAGGTCCCCAGAGAGAAATAACGCACGGGGAGGTCTGGGCCTTTGGATTCACAGTGAGGGGAGGTCCAAACCGTTAGATTCAAAACAAGGAGAGGTCCAGGCAAAAGAGTTCCGAGAAAGAGAGGGATCCCACGGGGAGATCCACAAAAGGTGGTCCAACAGAAGTTCATGAGTCAAGGCAACTCAAAGGAGGCTCCAACCTCTAGAGTGAGATCAAAAGCCATGGTGGTTAGAATGAACCCTAAGGAGGTCCTTTCGGCCAAAAAGAAATGTCAAGGAGGTTCAAATGTGCTCAGGAGGTTTGAAGGCATATAAGAAGTCCACTAGAATACAAGGAGGTCCGAATGAAAAGAGGTCTGGGCATAGAAAGGTGCCTAGGCAACAAGAAGTTTAGACTTAAGAGAAGTCTGAACAGAAAAGAGGTCTGATCCAAAGAGATTCAAACCAACAAAGAGATTCAAAGTAATCAAACTTAAAGAGAAAGGCCTGGACCCAAAGACGCGTCCATGTGAGAAAAGGTCTGAGCCCCATGGGAGGTCTAACCTTAAGAACCACTGGGGAGGTCTAGGCCACAGAGAGGATCTAAACCTACATATCCAAAGGAGAGATGCTAAAGGAAGGTCTACTGAGCATACCAAAAGGAGGTATCAACAACTCAAACCTCTCCAACCGAACCAAACTTGGAATTTTCATCAAAATAAAATAGTTTTAATTTACTTTACACATTTTAAAAGGACTTAGAAAACCAGGATGTTACAGTCTTTTGGCTATATAAGGAGACTGAGAGAACTGGCTCTGGTCTGAGTTTTTCCACTTCCACAGTTCAGAAATTCCACAGTGCTTGTTGCTGTCTTTGGCGATCTCCATCCCGGCGAGGCGCGTGTACGGCCACACCGGGAGAGCAGGCCTCCGGAACCCTCATCCTCGAAGGCTTGCACGAGCGAGGACGAATAAGGTTTTTGGGGAGTGTTCGCGCTGATCGCCAGTGCTACATCTACATCAAGCTAGCGACTACAACCTTTCGCTACGTTCTACACCAACCGCCACGACTACTACCACTACGTCATGACAAATGACGTCCTCGTCAAGAATACTGCTGCATCTTCTTCTTCTACAGAATCTGGGTATGCCTATATCTCTCTTATTACTTGTTTTGCTTTACTATTTGTTGTTATGATGAACGCTGAGATAGATATGATACTTTCTGTTTTTTTAGAAATTAGTATGCCTATAGTGTTCATACATACTTGCTTTCTATTTGTGAAAATAGCCAGAGTATTTTCCATGTTTTATCTAGCTTATTTCTGGATTAAAGTAATTCGAAAAATGCTTATGTACTCAACACCAAGCATACATGGGCACATGGCGAATTCTAGTCATCATCAGTAGAAGAAATTAATTAGTCCATGCATGGGCAACATTTATGGTGTACTGATCGACTGTAGTAGTTGTGAGTCGCTGTCAGAGATAGTTTGTTTATCAGCTTATTAACGAGAGGAAAGAGAACTTAATCTAATAAAAAGAAACAAGTCTTAAAATAGATTATTTCTTGAGTTTATATCTAAGACTTTAATTGCTACCCATAAAATAAGTTTTTAGGTAACAAGCAAGTCTCCAATAGCTATTTTGTTGTTTTTTGTGTCTTAGTATTAACAACTTGCTTGTTTCTTTATCTAAAAACAAGTTCATATTTTCTCCTCACCATCTCTTCTTCACATCACCTAAATAATGATGTGTCAATTCCTTAGTAACAAGTGACATAGACTATTGTAAATGCTTTCAGGGTTTTGGATACTGGAAACATTTTTTAAGGGAAATGCTCACCAGCAGACGTCCGATATGGACGTGTTCCATCGGACGATGATTGACACGCACAGAACTAAGCATCGAGTCCATAAAGCGCGGCACACTCCACGTGCTCTCATTGGTTCAAGTCCCCGACCTTGGCTATACCCCATCCCCCTCCGACCACACGCCCTATACTTATATATGTAACAGTGTATAATGTTCTTTGTCCAATAAATAAATAGTATTTCAAATATCAGGGTCGTTGCCTCCGGCCGCTACCGATGAATGATTGAAGTATTTGGTACTTAACGCTCAAAGTATTCCTTACACTATCATTTACAATAGAAGAGAGTATTATTTACACCGATGTCGCCCAATCGAATATGCACGCTTGCTCCAAGTGGGCTGCTGGCCGTGGAGTTTTTCTCGTAATTGTCACCGTTGCAGACGGTTTTTCACGTAATTAGCGTCTCTCGCGACGCAATGCCAAAAATGACATATCGGCCGCACGTCCACAGGCCAGACACGTCACTACAGAGCTCTTCCTTGAGGGAATCGCGATAGCAGGTAATCATATGTGTTGTCCAGAGATGTTGCATCCATTGTCCTAGGATGTTGCAACCGTTGTCCTAGGATGTTGCAACCGTTGTCCTGGGATGTTGCAACCGTTGTCCGAGGATGTTGCAACCATTGTCCGGAGATGTTGCAACCGTTGTCCAGGGATGTTGCAACCGTTATCCCAGGATGTTGCAACCATTATCCGGGTATGTTGCAACCGTTGTCCTAGGATGTTGCAACCATTGTCCGGGGATGTTGCAACCGTTGTCCGGGGATGTTGCAACCATTGTCCGGGGATGTTGCAACCATTGTCCGATGATGTTGCAACCGTGTATGGGGATGTTGTTGCAACCAAGAGTTTTGATTGTTGCATCTGTGTATTTAGAATGTTGCAACAATGTAACTTTTAATTTTCTAATCATATTTTGTTGTTTTACAATTTTGCACCAATTTACATTTTCAGACTGTACGGGTGGGAGTCTCCACTCGTATGTCCGACTCCTAATCCCTCCCATATAAATATACAGTATGAGCCTTCCTGCTGATTTCTGTAAAAAAGCGATGCCGTACATGTTGATGTAGACATGATTTTTTTTTTTGCCAAGTGATGTAAATCTGATCCTGGTGTGATCATGCAGCAATTCCAAAACATTGTTGCATGTACGGTTGACTCCAAACACCTCCCATATCATAATAGCCAACGCGGCTAACCACTCCCGCGTCCTGTGGTTAGTAGATAGGACGCATGATTTATATTTTCGGACCGTACGGGTGGATAAGGTGGGATTATCCACCCGTACGTCCGACCCCTAATACCTCCCTTTTTTTAACGGACCCTGGTAAGGCCAGTAGGGCCGAAAATTGTTTGGCTGAAATTTTCTAATCAAAATTTGAACTTTTTGGATTTTAAATTGAAAAAACAAAATTTGAGCAAAATTTAAACAAATCGATTTTTTTTGACAAAATTCATCAAAACCGAATTTTTAGGACCAGTTTGTATTCTTACCGGTCCTACCAGTATGACTGAAATTTTTGGTTTTCGACTGAAATTCTGAACACTTCGCTGTTCGGACCGATACAAATTGATCGACCGAATCGGACGTACTGCCGCATATATATGATCAGACTTTGCGCACATATACATTGCACTGGGACATATATAGATACATGAATTGGCATGTAATATAGACTTCCATCTGGATATATAGATCGATATCGGTCGAAAGCTACGTACGTACCAAAAGAGATGATATATCCCATACACTCAGCTTCAATTTGTTAAGAAATCAGGCGCACGCCAGACAGGCCTGGTTTAAGATGGACTCCTCATCTATCCAATAGTCTACATAAAGGAGGGGGGATTCCAACCATTATACTACAGTTTCACAGAAGAGTAATAAAGAGAAACCAGAAGTCCTTTTATATCTCTGTGTTCAATCTACTATTTTGTTTTTGCATTGCTCTAAATGATTCTACGGTTATTTACGAGGTAATTGATCGGACTGGACTCGCCAGCGATGGTTACTCAACACGTTATCAGCACGACTACACTCTATGAATTGAAGAGGTAATCGTTGAAGCATCTCTCGTAGATTGAATTGCTTTTTCTAGTTCGCGTTCTAGATTTTGCCTACGGTGCAAATCCTCTCTCATCTACCGTGAGCCGACTTGAAGTCGTCGGCCAAGACGATCGGTGGGATTGCATGAAAGAGATGATGTTGATTGCACCATAGATCATTGCATGAACAATAATTACATTAAAAGTACGAAAAATAATTTCACGCATGGCAATCGGCCTAAAGTCAAGATCGTCGTCAGACCAGCCTAGAGTCTGCGCACAAGACGCCACGCCGTCCATGGCCTCGAAGCACGCCTGGTGGCCCCGCACGGCCACGATGCCGCCACTTCGAGTCATGCCCGCTTAGCCCCGCAAGGTCGAAGCCGCCGCGACGGCCCCGCACGCCACGACACCGTCTCCATTGCGCCTCTTTACGCGCCGATGGCAGCGCCTCGCGGGCTATGCCATCAAGACGACATGGCTCCGCCTCTGGCGAAGCGCCTGTCGCGCCCAACCGAAGCGCCCCACACCTCACGCAGCCTTCTGACAAGGCACCGTCGCCGTATGCGGCGCTGAATGCCGCCTGGCAACGGGCCTCTGACCACCGGCCGACCCCGCCGCCGATCACGGACCTCACAAGACTACAGCGTCTTGCACTAACGGCGCCAAGATGCGCCACCGGCCGGCTCCGTGCATTTGTCGCGCCGCTTTTCCCACCACGGCCACCAAGCCAGTGCGTCGCTCAAGACGGACCAAGACGTAGCCACCGCCTCCTTGAACAAAGGGCAGGGAAACCCTATAGGGTCCCTTAAGCTCAGGCCGTGGTGGGCCCAAGAATGCCGGTTGGCAATTATGGGCCTGGGTAAGACCCAATGGGCCGTGAGAATTGGCCCGGTCGAAAAAGAAAAAAACAAGAAAAAGAAAAGGTTTTTCGAAAAAAGAAAAAAGGGGAGAAAAATCGAAAGGAAAAGAAAATTTTGCAAAAGGGCCATCGAAATTCTAAAAATTACGGGAAATTTTTCGTGGATAGGCAAATTTTGCAGAAAACACCTCGGATTTTCTGAAGATTACGTGATTTTTTTTCTTAGAACTGAAATTTCACGATTTAACCACTGAAAATTGTAGAATTCGCTGAAAAAAATTCATTTTCCAGCAGAAAAGGGCCCTAGGAATTCAATTTTTTAATCAATTTTAGCATTTGAAGCTTGTTTAACTTTGTTATTGTTATTTCTATGCAATTTATGTATTGTATTTACTGTTTTGATTATCTGTGATTGTTTATATTGCTTTTAATCACTGAAAATAGCAGTAAATTATGAAAAATGCATAGAAAAATATGGAAACATTATGAGATTTTTTGCAACCATCTTGTGCAAGTTACCAGCAGTAACCTTATAAACTCTTTGCATGAATATGCAGATGACTGGCATTACGAACCGGGAGTTCGAAGAGCTGGCCTAGCATGGCCAGAATTACTTGACCTGGGCATCAAATGTCGAGATCGTACTAGGAGCCAAGAAGCTCCGTGCTGCTATCGGACTTGGTACCTCGAAGGATGCCACTCCAACTGCTGAGGAAAATGATCAGGCACTTCATTTCCTCAAACACCATCTCTGCCTAACGCTCAAGAATGAGTGTATGACGGAGAAGAACGCACTAGCTTTATGGACCGCACTAAAGAAGTGGTTCGAGAAGCTGAAGTACACCATTCTTCCTCGTGTAGAGTAGGAATGGAACCGACTACGTTTTGCTGACTACAGGATCGTAGGGCAGTACAACTCTGCTTTGCACATAATTTGTACCAGTCTTCAGCTCTGTGGTAAGGTAATCACAGATGAGGAGAAGATTGAGAAAACCCTCTCTATCTTTCACTCGAATGTGTTGCAATCCGCACGCAACTATCATCAAGACGGCTACAAGGAGTATGCCGAACTGATTGACATCATACAAGTTGCGGAAGTTCAAGATGAGGTTCTAAGGAGGAACTACATCTCACAGTCACCTAGTAACAAAGTTGGACATGAAATCAATGCTAGCAGCTACAAGGAGAGGAAGCCTCACTCAAAAGAAAGAGGTAAGAAGGGCAAGGTCATGGGTCGCAAGACCAAGCAAAATGCTTAAGCCAAGAAGGACGGACAAAAGAAGGGCGATGAGAAGCCCTATGGCCAGCAAGATCAAAGTTGCTACAAATGTGGCACATGGGGACATTAGTCACGTGTTTGCCATGAGTCGCAGCACGTGATTGATGCTTTCAAGTCTAAGAAGAAAGGCAAAGGACAGCATGAGACACACCTCATCATTGCAGGCACAGAGGATCCACATTCATTGGTTGCACCCATGGATGTGGACAGCTCAGTAGTAGCCCCCATCACACCTTCTTTGGACATCGTAGCAGCCGCATCCGTAGTTGCCGAAGAAGAGAAGATAGACATGGAGTAGATTCAGGCAGAAGTTTCTTCATACTTCGCTGATTTGATCTAGTGTATGCATTGCACTTAGAATTTATAGTCATTTGCAGTTTATGGTTGTGATAGAACATTGAATTATTGAATAATGGTTGTAAGCTCTATGAGAGCAAAGCATTAAATTCTTATGATGAGTCCTGCAAGACTTTTTCCCGTATTAATAATAGCAAGTTATGTTCTGTTTTGGAGTATTTTATTTATGTGTGGATTACTTCCTACCTCATATTAATGAATACTTTATATATCAGAACATGTGTGGTGCCCTATGGAGGAAGTGTGCTTAGTGGATAGCGGCATAACGAATACTATCTTGAGAGAGACGAATTTTTTCCAGTCGATCAGCAAGAATATTGGTAGTCTTACGACAATCGCAGGCAACGATACTTGTATAATAGGCTCAGGAAGAGCCACAATTATACTTCCGATGAGCATAACATTGGTAATTGAAGAAGTCATGTTGTACCCAGAATCGACTAGAACTCTCATAAGCTTTAAGGATATTCGAGCTAACGGTCTCCACGTAAAGACTAAAGAAGAGTATGGTAAGGAATACATGCTCATTACAAAGAGTGAAGAAAATAGAAAAAGGGTATTAGAACGACCTCCTTCATATGAATTCGGGCTATACTACACTAATATTAAGGCACCTGAAGTCTATACTGTCCTGAAAACCATTTTTAGAAGCTCTGAATTTTTCTGTCTCTGGCATGATAGATTAGGCCACCCCGGTCTTAGGATGATGAGAAATATAATTAACAATTCGTAGGGACATAATATCAATGTAAAGAATTTTCTGAATCAAGAAGATTTCGTGTGCCCTGCATGTGTCACCGAAAAATTAATTACTAGACCTTCTGCTTTGAAAGTGAAATATGAAATCCCTGCATTCCTGGACCATATACAGGGTGGCATTTGCGGTCCTATTCAGCCCCTTTCAGGGCCATTTAGGTACTTTATGGTGCTCATCGATGCTTCCTCGAAATGGTCACACGTATATTTATTGTCTACGAGAAACCACGCCTTTGCAAAGCTGATCTCGCAGATAATTAGAATTAAGAATAATTTCCCTGATCACCATGTGAAGTCCATCAGAATGGACAACACCAAAGAATTTACTTCAAAGGCATTTGATGATTATTGCATGGCAATGAAAATTACCGTTGAACATTCCGTACAACATGTCCACACCCAGAATGGACTAGCAGAGGCATTAATTAAACAAATTAAATTTATTGCCCAACCGCTTTTGCATAATTGTAATTTACCAACTACATGTTGGAGATACGCAGTTCTGTACGCAGCAACTCTCATCAATTTTATACCATCGGCATATAACATTCATTCACCTATACAACTAGCGCAAGAGTCAGTACCGAAAATCGCTCATCTCCGCAGGTTTGGTTGCAAAGTTTATGTACCTATGCCACCACCACAACGAACTGCAATGTGCCATCTCTGAAAGTCTAGGATATACATTGGTTATGAGACAACATCCATAATCAGGTATTTGGACCCTATGATTGGAGATTTGCATACAGTCGGCTTCGTTGATAGTATATTTGATGAGGATAGTTTCCCATCATTAGGGGGAGAAAATCAACACCTTGATGAAAGATGTCGGAAAATAACGCAGCAAGCCACGGGAATCCATGCACATGACCCGCGTACTAGTGAAGCAAGTATAGAAGTCCAGAAGATAATTGATTTGCAAGCATTAGCAAATTAACTGCCTGACCACTTTAGTGATTAGAAGAGCGTTACCAAGTCGCATGTGCCTGCACGCAATGCACCGGAGAGGGTTGAAATACCAAAGAAAATTGAAGGTATCCCTAATCCCGTCCAGATGCCTCAGAATAAAAGGACAGGGGAAGGAAGAGAACTCCGCCCCCTTAAATCCCAAGTAACCAGGGACGCTTGGCGAAAAAGAATAAGAAAGACTTGACACAGCCGATCACTGGAGTTCTCTAGAACTAGAAGAGGAGCCAGTTGAGATCTGGCACCAGTATGGAACCTTCAGTAAAAGGCACACCAGATTTGAACATTCCCATGGAGGGGGACATCAGCATGGATGTGTGCGCACACATCAGAGTTGAAAAACTAAAGTAACTTGCCCCTGTAATTAGAAGCAGCGGTGAGCGAGTAGAAGCATTAGAATAATCGCCCCATGAAGAAATAGCTATAAATTATGTGACCACGGGAGAATCTATGAATAGGACAACAACCAATGTCGACATTTATTTTGCAAAGAAGATTGCAAAGAGAATCTATGAATCTATGAATAGCATCTCTTGCTAAATGTAAGAAAATATCAGATTGGGAAGATTAGAAGATAGCAATAGAAGCAGAATTATTATCTCTGAATAAAAGAGAAGTGTTTGGGCCTGTAAGCTGCACATCTCCCATGTGCACCTCGTAAGGCATAAATGAGTATTTGTTCGAAAGAGAAATGAAAATAATGAAGTTGTAAGATATAAAGCAAGACTTGTTGCACAAGGTTTCACTCAATGACTAGGAGTCGATTATGAAGAAACCTATTCCCCGATCATAGGCGGAACTACCTTTAGATATTTAATCTCAATGACTGTAAACTTGAATTTAGAAATAAAATTGATGGATATGGTAACTGCATACCTTTATAGAAACTTGGATTTAGATATTTATATGAAGGTACCTGAAGGTATACCTGTCCCAAACCAAGACAGAGCAAATAGAAATATGTAAAGTGTGCAATTCAGAAAGTCACTGTATGGACTGAAGCAATCAGGCAGAATATGGTATAATCGCTTAAGCGACTTTCTATGCAAGAAATGCTACACAAACTATGAAGATTGCCCCCGTGTATTTATACGATCATCCTAGGATGGATTTTGTATAATCTCAGTATATGTAGATGATCTGAATATCATCGGGACCCTGGAAGATATTAAGAAAGCAAACTCTTACCTAGAGTCAGAGTTCGAAATGAAAGATTTGGGTAAAACAAAATATTGCCTAGGCTTGCAATTTGAGCATGCCCCTGAAGGAATTTTAGTACATCAATCAACCTACACTCAGAAGGTGTTAGAAAGGTTCGGTTTTGAAAAGGCATATCATTCGAAAGTGCCAATGGTCGGAAGGTCCTTAAAGCAAGACAAGGAACCGTATAGACCTAAAGAAGAAGGGGAGGAAGTCCTAGGACTGGAATTCCCGTACTTGAGTGCAGTAGGAGTACTCATGTATTTAGCAAACTGTACTAGATTGGACATTGCTTTTACAATGAACTTATTAGCAAGGTATAGTACAGAACCTACCAAAAGGCCTTGGTAGGGAATAAAAAACATCTTCTGATACCTTGAAGGAAGCAAAGATCTTGGTCTGTTCTACAGAAAGAATCAAGACCTAACTATGACTAGCTATGCAGATGTCGGGAACCTGTCGGACCCGTAAACGGCAAAGTCGCAAACAGGCTATGTATTCCTATGTGGTGGAACTGCAATTTCATAGAAATCGTCTAAGCAAAGTCTTGTGTCAACTTCGACGAACCACTCAGAAATTATAGCGTTGTACGAGGTTTTGCGAGAATGTTCTTGGCTTTGGTGGATGATTCACCACATCCAGCAGTCGTATGGATTGAATACCGCGCAAACTCCCACTATTATCTATGAATATAATGCAATTTATGCATAAGTGCAGATGAGTTATGTGAAGAGTTAACTCACAAAGCATATCAACCCCAAGTTCTTCTATGCTCATGAATTGCAAAAGATGGATGAAATTAAGGTACTGCATACTAAGTCATGTGAAAATCTTGCAGATTTATTCATTAAGTCACTTCCAGCATCTAACTTTGAAAGATGCATACGTGAAATTGGAATGATGAGACTTAGGGAAGTATAATTCTGGAGGAGAACCTTCACGAACTCATTATTGAAACTTGATCATAAAGATCGAGTACCCAAAGAATAAATCTTAGAGATTAAATGAAATCGGGTGGATTGTATTCTTTTTTTTTCTCTTAACGAGTTTTTCCTCAAGTTTATCGGCTAAGATTTTTAGTGAGGCAATTTGTGCAGCACAGCAGAACGTGTATCATGTACTCTTTCTCTAAAAAATTTCCCCACTGGGTTTTTATGGAGTTTTGACAAGACATGAATATGACGGATGAGTGCCTAAGGGGGAGTGTTAAGAAACCGGGCTAGGTTAGCCAGGCCTGGCCTAAGATGGGCTCCTCATCTATCCAGTAGCCTATATAAAGGAGGGGCACCATAACCATTGTACTACAGTTTTACAGAAGTGCAATAAAAAGAAGCCAGAAGTCCCCTCATATCTCAGTGTTTAATCTGGTATTCTGTTCTTGTGTTCCTGCATTGCTCTAAACGATTCTACGTTTATTTACGAGGTAATTGATTGGACTGAATTCACCAGCGACGGTTACTCAACACAATTTATCACAAGTCAGCGACCGTTCAAACTATATATGCGGCATCAGCGATTTCCAGAATTGTTTTCTTGGTAGCTAGCTAGTACTGTTAGTTATCTAATATGCAAGTACTGCTCAGACTCTCTTATGCATGATAGTATAATAGTTTATTAAATTTTGTCCGTTTGTCTTCGTTACAAGAATAACGATATCGGTATAGCCAGGGCGATCCCACCGTAGATGCTTGTGGGTACTCGAGCACTTTCTTCTCTCACCACCGTACAGCCCTAAGTATCTCGGTCGTCATGGGAGGGAGCTTGGAGGTCAGAGCGAAGGGACTGAGAGGAAAACGATTCAGGAAATCAGGTGTGGGCCGTGTGGTGTTTGGTATGGGCTGAGACCTACGTGAAGGCATGGGTGATGGGCCTATAGAGATTGTTGTGCTGTAAGGCCTACAAGCGGCAAAGACCCAATTAATAACTCTAACCACTATGAGTCCAACCCAATGCAGCCCACGGCCGCTACTGTTTTACACACAGTCATAATGTCGAGGGAGGCAGAGAGCGAGCAGGTGAGCAGTGAACTGGGGAAGGGCGACTACAGGCTGCGCATCCAACGCACAACCAAGGGAGCAAGAGACGCGCGCCCGACGTGGGACAGTGGGAGCTAGGAGCCGAGGCGTGGTGAGTGACTAGAAGCGAGGGGGGCCGGAGGCGGTCGGCGATCGATGCGGAGCGGAGGTGGAGCCGGGAGGTGGTCGGCCACCGAGTGGTCAAGGCGGGCGAGGCTGTGGCTGCAGATGGTGGCGCTGGCGGCATCGGCACATCGCGCGACTTCGGGCTCGGAGTTGGCGGCTCGCCGCCGCATTTAAGTAGTGAGCGAATCAACGAAGACTACGACTACTTAACTACTGAAGTGAATTGAACGAAGATAGAAGACATGAAGTGACTAGCGTGGCTATGCATCTTTGTGCGTGTGTGGCTATGAGGGGAGGCCGTGAGGGTGAGGCAGTGAATGAATCCCTAAATTTTTTTGTCTGTTGCAACTTGCAAATGTAGGTAGTCTTGAAGATTGATGAATTGATTATTGATGCAAATGTTTAATTGGTGATTAGATTGTTGATGCGAATGTTTAATTGGTGGTTGTTGTTTGATTTTTGATTCATGAATTTGACATTTCAATAGCAAATCGTCAATGGTGGACATTGTTCTGTGGCTTAGGACAAGTTATGTTTGCCAATCGTCAAAGACCTCCGCGTCATGGGCACGGCCCTGCCTCTCCGCTGGCCATGGTATAGATGGCACTACAGAGAGCGACCATGGACATACATCCGATCACAGAAGGACGGAGAGATCGACGATATCTTCCACGCCACAACCAAAATTCAGATCGGGGACGGCAAGCTCGCGGACTTCTGGTACTCCAACCTTCGTGCCGAGGCTGTTCTCTTATGTCAGGAAAACAGGCATGTGAGTGGCAGGGCCTACATCAGAGTAGATGGGTTCGTGACATGAGGGCACGCTGTCCATCCAAGCTCTGGCGGAGTACTTCACCCTGTGGGATGCAGTCTCCCTAATCTCCCCCCACGCCGATGGAGAAGACACAATCACCTGGACCGCTGCTCACCTGCTCTATATAATAAGCAGCTTCGATGCAAGCAGGGGCACAGTCGATCGAGCCAAGCAGTCTGGGCGATCTATCATGGGATGTTTCTCGTAACCGCATGCACCGGCCATGAAAATGATCTATATGCACTATATATGCAGTAACGATCGAGAAGAATCTGGAAGAGAACTGACTCATAGATACAACTTCTTTGTATAGTAGAAACATCCAGATCAAATATAGAAACACACACTACAACAGAATTAGCTTGTAGATACGACTTCTTTGTATAGTAGAGACGCGCAGACCAAACATAGGAACACACAATACAACATAACTGGCTTGCAGATGCGACTTCTTTGTATAGTAGGGACACTTTTTCTGTCCCTAGGCAGTCGTAGAGGCGTTGGCACTTTTTTTTCCGTCCCTACGCAATTGTAGAGGTGTTTTCGAAAACGTGTTATCATGTATCGTCGTTATGACAGTACTAACTACTAACGTTTTTTGAAACATCTCTAGGGATATGTGACGTTATGTAGAGACGTTACACTACGCCGCCACCTCAACCTCACGTGTTTAGTTGTGTGAGTTGGAAAGCGTCTCAAAAAAATATATTTACACAATATAACCTTTAGGCGAATTAGAAAGCATCTAAAATAACGTCTCTACAAGATAAAATTATATATGTGTCATGAAAATGTCTAAAAACCGTCTCTAGCATTCAAAAGTTTAGGTTGATTTTTAAAGTATCTCTAAAAAACGTCTCTAGACTATATAACCTTGTATTTTAGAGACAAAGTAAAAAGCGCCCTATAAAAGCGTCGGGTTTTCTTGCGGTGACAGTACTGTTTGAGCCCATCTACTCTAGTTAATTAAGGTCTGTTAGGACCGGAGTGAGGACAATATTATCTTAGTAATCGATGTATCCGAGCATTAGCTGCCTCTCATTAATATATAGATTTGACTCTTCAGAAACGGAAGACGGCAAATCAATTAGTTTGCCAATTTCAACTTTAATGGACGTACGTATGGGCAACAATGAACCGATCGAGAAGCTAGCGCGCAGCAGGCAGGAGACTAGCTAGTAAGCTGGCAGTCTGAGTAGCTCTCTATACCGTAACCCTGACTGCTAGCTTCTCGTAATCAGCTAGTTTCTGTTGATTTTGCTTAGCATGTACTGCAAGCCAAAGATTGTTCCTTACTGACATGAGTATACGAGTACCAGGCCAGGGAGAATTTGACTGGCAAGATGCAAAGTCAGGGCAGACCATCGATAGAGGAGCTGGAGTCCTAGCTAGATATGTGTGTGCATGCTTAAACGAACTGTCCGAGTTTAGGATCGAAGAATCTTTAAGACGATCAAGAATCAGGATATTGAACACATCGGTCAGAGATAGTACTACTTGTAATTAGTGATGGCTATTATTGCTAGTTAGGCTGAAAGAAATCTATCTCTCGAATCGATTCAGCTGAGAGCAGGCAGATTATATATGCACATGCAACATAGGGAACGTATCTGGTGAACAAGGGCATATATGTGGACAAATGGAAAAAACGAATCCCACCCGTCCATCGCCGATCCGACGCAGGGCAGCAAATCACGCGCGCGCGCGAGCGCGGGCGAGCGCGGGACGACGGTCTTTTGCGTTTAGGACCTCCGGTCGTGTTCGAACGAGGCGACAAATTTCCCCGCCGCCCCCCTCCCTCCCGCCCGAACGAGAAGATGGTGTAGGTAGGGTCCCTGACCGCCGCGCCGCCACCGCGTTGTGCGGCAGCCGTCCTTTCGCCCCATTCGCTCTCCTCCCGAGTCGCCCGGAGTCGGAGCCCCCGCCCTGCGTCGCCCTCGTCTGAGTCGCCCGAGTCGGAGCCCCGCCTGCGTCGCCGCCGCCGCGTCGTCAGGCGGCGGCACTCCTTCGCCCATTCGCTCTCCTCCCGAGTCGCCCGAGTCGGAGCCCCGCCTGCGTCGCCTCTCCCCGAGTCGCCGGAGTCGAGCCCCCGCCTCGCCGCCTCCTCCCGAGGCGCCCGAGTCCCGCCTCTGCGCGCCGCCGCTCCCGCTCCAAGGTGAACATCTTGTAACATTTGGCTTTAACATCTACAGCCCAGTACCACTATGTGGTTAAGTTCCCTCTGTCAAAGTATATATACAGATTCGTTTTTGGATCCTTAGTCTAGGCAGCAAACAATTTACTATTGCAACTCGAACTGTTTGGCTAGAATGCTAGATTTTCTTTCTTCAAGTCTGAATTTAATGACCATCACTGTTATAGTGTAATATCATAATTCTGACTTGACAGATCACTCCCATGTCTACCTGGGTCAGTATTTATTCTGTACACAACCAGATCCTTATAGCATCTCCAGAATCCAGATGCATGGAAAGTTAAGAAAGTTTGTGTGTTTAAAGTTTTAATAGTAAACCCTATTTTATTGAAGAAATACTTGGAAGTTGCAATTGCTAATCTAGTCCTATATTAGTCAATTGAGCTGCATGCCTGCATCCCTAACTTTGGGGATTTCTTTTGAAAATAGTGAAGTAAAATGTTAATTCAATATGTACATGGATGATGCCAAACTACCTATTTTCTACAGGTCATTGTATTATTACTGAGACCATCAGCCCGAGTCTCCCCTACGCAGCCCCCTCCTGCTCTCTGATATGTAAGTTGTTGCATACGAATTGTTGTCTTATTACTGATTGTGGTGTCTGATATTTACAATTGATATGCATTGTTTATCGTTGTTTTGATGTGCAGCTGCATGGACGAAATGGAAGATGTCAGTAGCTCGATGCGGCCACTACCTTTGCCTAGATCTGAACCCGAACCCGGTATGGCCGATGCACAGTCTCTCATTGCGATATCGGATTGTAAAACCCCTCGGAAGGCGGCTAGCATCCCATTCTCGCGTGTGGTCTGGCGCACAATTTTAATTTGCATCATTAATATCGTTCTAGGGCTAAATCGTCGTTATCACTGCAGGATCGCCATCCACACCGGTAGTTACTGAGTCTTTGACACCTGCGAAGGGAATGATTTTTGAAGATGAGGACGCAGCCTTGGAGTTTTACAAAGCATATGCGCTTGTTGCGGGCTTCTCTGTTCGTATCGGACAGCGGACGATTATTAATGGGGTGTTGTGATGGAGGCGGTACTATTGTGCCAGGCGTGGGTGGAAGGAAGAAAGAGGTAAGGCCAAGGTGGAGGTAAAAGCGAAGAGGACATATGAGTCTAAATTGAGTAGGTGCGGTTGTGAGGCCATGTTTGGTATCAAACGGACTAAGGATAATAAGTTCAGATTAGAGATATTTGTCGAAGTCCATAACCATGGTCTTGTCTCACCTAATAAGCAGCACTTGATACGTTCTAATAGACAAGTAACTGAGAAGGCTAAGACTACAATGTTCGCATGCCATCAGGCTAGCATTGGCACTTCGGGGGCATTTAGATATCTTCATGTCAGTGAGGGTGGATTTCATAATGTAGGATGCACAAGGAGGGACTTGCAAAATTATCATCGTACTTTGAGAGAGAGTATAAAGTCATCAGATGCTCAGATGTTTCTTGATAATCTAGCCAGAAAGAACGAGAATAATGCGGCATTTTACTTTGACTATGTTATCGATGACAAGGGCAGATTGGTGCATGTGTTTTGGGCGGATGCAACCTCTAGGAAGAATTACGTTCATTTTGGTGAGTTGCTATCATTCGATACGACATATAATACAAACAAATACGACATGATATTTGCACCATTCATGGGAGTGAATAACCATGAGGGATGTGTTCTATTTGGGGCTGCATTGCTGCTTAATCAGACGATTGAAACGTTCGAATGGTTATTCCGTACTTTCTTAAGATGTATGGGAGGTGCTACCCCTAGACTTATAATAACTGACGAAGATGCGGTCATGAAGAAGGCAATTGAGCATGTCTTACCAACTACCACACATAGGTTATGTATGTGGCACATATTGAACAAACTCCCAACTAAGATAAGGCGATTTGAGGGATAACCAAATGTTTTACAAAGCGTGTCAATTCATGTGTATATCCTCGTAAACTCGTAAGAATTTGAGTCACAAAGGCAGCTATTATTTACGAGTTCGGTTTGCAAGATAATGAGTGGCTTGCTGGGCGGTATAGGATTCGTGCTTGTTGGGTACCAGCCTACTTTATGGACGTACCCTTGGCAGGAATTTTTAGAACAACTTCAAGATCTGAAAGTGCCAATTCTTTTTTCAATCGCTTTATTGGTTACAAACATGCTTTGGTTGAGTTCTGGATCCGGTTCGACACCGCCGTAGAGGAACAAAGGCAAAAGGAGCTAAGAGAAGACCATGTCACCTTTCACACTAAGCCTGAGTTGAAGACACTATGGGCATTAGAGCAGCATGGCAGTGAAGTATTCACCCATATGGTGTTCGCTAAATTTCAGAAGGAGGTTATTGCGGCCAGGGACACGTGTGTTGTTGACAGTACGGCGCAAGTATGTGATCTTAAAGTAACAGCAGTTAATGAGGATGGCAAGAAGGTGAGAAAAGTCACATGTGACACTACCACCATGATTGCCGAGTGCTCATGTATGTTGTTTGGCACTCATGGGATTCCTTGTCGTCATATTATCCTCGTATTACGAGGTGCATTGCTGAATGAGCTACCAAGTCATTATGTTTTGAAAAGGTGGACTGCAAATTGTAAGAGGGAGGTTGTGTTCGATGAGAATGGGAATGTTCTAGAGGAAAAACCGAAAGATCCAACAGAGGAAGAAATTAAAAAGTTGGCTTCGGAGATGCGCAAGGACTTAGAAGAATTGATACATCGAGCTACACCTTCACTACCTTATATGCAGAATACGAGAGGGAAACTTAAACAGTTTTATGCAAGATATGAACCAACAAATTCCTGCTCAACCACAAAGTAGAGTGAAGGAGGTTGAATCATATCTTGGGTGTGAGATCCCTCATGACATCGATATATTGCCGCCATGCATAATCTCACTAGAGGCAAATGCAAGAGGAATCGGGCCGGGAGAGCAAACCAAGAAGTTGAAGGGAAAGGTAGCTCGCATGTGCAGGACTTGTAATGAGCTCGGCACCCATGACAGCCGCAACTGCCCTTTAAGGAAACAAGCAAATAATGATGTAATGTTGCATTTTTATTTCTTGATCTTCACTTGTGGTTCCTCTTATTACATACTAACTCAAAATTTGTGTTTGTTTTATGTGGGCAGGCAATCCAGATGACATGAATGTGCTGTTGAAATCTGATGTAATCTGCTACTGAATTATGATGTAATGTGGTACTGAAATCTGATGTAATCTGCTACTGAATTATGATGTAATGTGCTACTGAAATCTGATGTAATGTGGTACTGAATTATGATGTATGTGCTACTGAAATCTGATGATGATGTCATGTGCCACATGTTAGCCGAATTCATGTAATGAAATGAAGTCGTTTGTTATGTTGGACATGAATTCTGAACATATGATTGTTCGCAATGCTTGTTGACGCATAGAGTGCAATCTGGCCACATTGATGCACATGGACATTGTTTATATGCCACACTGTTGTTTATTCACATTTGCTTGAATGAACTGATGCTTGACATGATGCATGTCCCGTTTATTCATCACCATCTACAGCTTCAAATGGTGTTGATGCTTTATCTGGTTCTTCAACACCACCATATGCTGAAAATTTTGATGCCATAGTGCAAGTGGTTTTTGTTTTTCAGATGAATGCCGCAACAAGTGGGTCAGTGTTTGGATCGCAGCTAAATTCTACATATTGTGCAGCAAAAAATGTGTTTTTGTTTTGGTTGGTTTGGACCATTTTTGTTGTGAAATTTCCCCTGGTGAAAACTGGCTGATGAGGATATTATGAAGTTGGGTTTACCCTACCATGCATATCCAGCTTGTATCCATTAATCCAATCAATTGATGGAGCATTTGATTGGTTAGAATTATTTCTTTGCAAAACTAACTCATCTAAAGTTTGCCTTTTGATCAGTTATGTGATCTTTTTCTTTTCATCAAGCTTCGGTGTCAGAGTATTGCTACTCACCGGTATTGGTGCTTTGTCTTGTGTTAAAGGGGTCCTACCATTTTTATTTCTTTGTCTTGTGATTTCTACCATCAATTAGCATCATATTTTGGTATATACTCTGTCAGTCAGACTTCTGGTGTTGAATTCTGATTATGGTAGTATTGATTATGCTTATGCTCCAGTGGACTTGACTTGTGAGTAATACTTTGCACTTCCTTGTCCTTGATGCTGACTTCCTACTACCCCTTTGCACTCTCTTTCGTTGATCCTGACTGCCCACAGTGCAAATGCTGCATTTAGGGGAGGCTCCTCTCATTCATCACCTGATCAACCATCCTCCCTGCATGCAATAGCTGCTTGTTGAAACCAACAGATTTTGTTTTCACTTTTTTTTAAGTATGATCGGCCCAACAAACCAAATCAGTTGGAACAAACCTCATACATCATCAGAGTCAGGGGTGCTGTTACTTTGGATCAAACCTCATACAATCTTGCATGCAGTAGCTGCTTGTTGAAACCAGTAGTGCAAAGGGGTCCAATTTGGAGCAGCATAAGCATCATTGTAAAGTAACAGCATCATTCTTAACCAGTAGTGCTTCCAATCTGGAGCAGCATAAGCATCATTCTCAAGTAACAGCATCATTGTAGAGTGAAATCTGGAGCTCACATTACAAACAAACATAATTCAGAACAATTGAGAACAACTGAGACAACATTTCGATTGACTGAGACAACATTTCAGATTTCAAGCATAACTGAGACCACCATGTTGGACAGTTTACATTCCCAGGACATCAACACTATATATTACATTACAAAAGACTTTGACGATAACAAAATTCCTAACATTAAGAATACAAATGCAACTACAACAATTCTTAATCTTTCAACTCCAGCAGTGGATTTCTTCACTGAATTGTTCATCTCGTCCAACGAGGTCTTGATCTGGTCCAATGAGGTCTTCATCCCAGCAATTTGTTCCAATACAGTGTGGTCGACTTTGAAAACAACTACATTCGCATTGCTCAACTTCACAGGAGACTCACCTCTTCTCTGCATCCCAACCAAATGACTGAGGTATTGGTCCTTCCACATAAATGTGTTGCACCCACCCGAATAGATTTGGACCAACAGGGTGCAGTGAGGATTCATCAGAATGCAAAAACCGGCAGGCAAAAGCCAAAACCAAGTTTGAACATCAAATTCAACCGAAAAGTGAGTATCTTACCCCGTCATTTCTAGCGCATTTGTAGTACTCTTTTCCTCGATTCTTCGAGCTCCCGGACACCGCCCAGATCATCTCCGCGTCGCACTTTGGGCATGGCACGAGAGGGAGCCCACCGGCAGGCGCTGTCGCGGTCGATGACCACTCAGAGTGCGCCTCCGCGCGATCCTTCTTCTTCTCCATGGTCTGGCAACGCGCGGGGGAGGGGAGCCCTCGTGGGAGCGGGACGGACGCGCACAGACCTAACCTAACCCTAGACTAGGTTTTGGGTACGGGGGCCCTGGTGGGAGCGAGCGCACGAGCCGCAAAGGGGGCCACGGGTGGTAGCTGAACGGCGAGGGAGGGGGGCGGCGGCGAGAGGAGGGGGCGGCGGCGAGGGGAGGGCGACGGCGAGAGGAGAGGATTTGGGATCGAGGGCGAGAGGATGAGAGCGTTGCCTGATTTGGGGATCGACCGGACGGTGGAAAACGTGAATCCAACACGACCGGGGATCCTAAACGAAAAAGACCGTCGTCCCGCGCTCGTGCGCGCGCTTGATTTGCTGGCCTGCGTCGGATCGGCGATGGATGGGTGGGATTCATTTTTTCCATTTGTCCACAGATATGCCCTTGTTCACCAGATACGTTCCCGTATAAGTAGTGCACGCGTCTCCTTTCCTCATTTCTGTATCGCAAGGTACAAATCCCCAACCGGTCAATAAAGAACTCCAACGTACACAAGGAAAGGAGGAATTAATATAGTAAGTAGTTAGCTAGACACGTTGATCACCTGGGCAGTGCATGTGCATTACCATAGTTAATTCCCGGTGGATTGTGCCCCCTCCGGCCATAGCCACGTCACCTAGAAAAAACGGTCCTTCCGATGGCCTCCGCGAACCTCGCGCGCCCGCACGTCTTCGCCCGATCTTGCACGCGGACGGACATCGATCTGAGCCGGAGCGCTTGGTGGATAATGCGCCACGTCGTCGCGCGAATGCCATCCGCTCGATCACGTGCTTCTTTCACTGCGGCTCGGATGCGTGTCCAGTGGGCCGTGGCCTCACGAGCTCTTCGGCAACGCGGCCCGACGCCGTCCAGTGGGCCCAGGAGACATGCGGGAAGCGGGCTTCGCTTCTTTGCCCACGCCGCCTAGGCAAAACGGCCCGTGTGCATCATCCACAGCACGCATTACCATAGTTAGTCTTAAAGGTAACACACATTCTACTCAGCTTATAATCTACTCTTAAATTGGCAAAATAGCCCGCGTGCATCATCCACAGCACGCATCAGTTTAAAGGTAACACACATTCTACTCAGCTTATAATCTACTCTTAAATTGCTCCTTATTTTAAAAAAACAATGTCTTAATTCTTATTTATTAAACAAGCTATATTTACACCTTTAAACTACCCCTATATACTCTCATTTCATGTGTTATCCACATATCAAGCTTTAGATTTTCCTCTATTATCACCGTTTCAAATGCGATATCTATTAACACAGTTACCATTTAGATATACGCTTTTCTACTGATTGCTCATCACAACCATTCATCACCTCTCCGTTGTTCAATACTACTTAGCTACTTTACCAACTCTTTCGATTTTTTATTCTCTCGTACTCGACACCTAATATGTTCCTATCGGCCCTATCCTATTTGTACTATAAGTAACTTACACTACTACGTAAAAGGTCTTCACAGCGGTTTAAAAATGTCATCACAGAGCGGTTTTCGTGAGTCGCTCGAGTTTATGGGTCGACAGACATGAGGTCATCACAGATAGTTATTAATCGAGAACCGCTCTGTGATGACTTATATATCACAGATGGTTTGAGCCACAAACCTGCCTCTGTGATGATCGATATATCCTGAGCGGTTTTTGGTCAAACTGCTCTGTAATGACTTTTTCTCTATAAAGCCACCAAGCAAAGGATCGCTTGTGCCTTTAAAACTGCATCATATTATATATATATATATATATATATATATATATATATATATATATATATATATATATATATATATATATATATATATAGTCCTCACTTCAGCCATTTTAGAAGTGCGTCGCCAGACATGTTGGACATGATGCCACAACCACCTGAGTACTGCAAGGCCCACGCCACTTTCTTAACGTGTGTGTCGAGGACATCGACCGAAGTGGCATCACGATGCCAGCAACCAAGTAATTGATATCCTAACGCCTCCGGTACCGTGTTTAAACTTGCACGAGCTCGATGAAATTGCAAGTTGCCTCATCCTCCTCATGTCAAGGTGGACGACTTCTAAAGTGGCCGAGGGACTTAGAACAATACACACACACACACACACACACACACACACACACACACACACACATATATATATATATATATATATATATATATATATAAATATATATATATATATATAAATATAATAATAATATATGATGACGGTTTTAAAGGCACAAGTAGCCACCGCTGGAGACTTTATAGAGAAGAGATTAGGAATGGAATGGTAGGACGTACCTAGGACGCAAGGTAGGAGAACTTGACCGGCATGAGCACAGTTACACAGACAAAGGTGAAATGAATGGCAAGAAGCAACGGATGATATCTTGACAAAATGACAAATCAACAATAAGTCATAACATACATATCACACATTATATACATCTATTTTTGCAAATCATCAATCGTACATATCAACACCCCATGGTTCACCAAGCAAGTTTCCACTATCAATAGTAGACAACACTTAACACTTCTGAATAAGTCATAACTCATAACAATATAACATATCAATAGCCCATACATATCAACAACCCAATAAGTCATAACATATCAACAACCCATACATATCAACAGAAGAGACAACACTTGACACTTCAATACTTCAATAGCGCATAACACTTACACTTCAATTCACTCATTCAAAGAATCAAGACAAGTGCACAATCATTGCATTCATTTATATTTATGATTTCTCTACTTTCTCTACATGTATGTATTACACATTTACACTTCTCTGCAATGATGCATGCACTTTCTTCATGTATGTATGTATTACACATTTAGCATTTGGGCTCTGGCCAATGGTCATCACCATCAAGATCAACCAACAACCAGACAACATCAAGAAGACAAGAAGGGGACTTACGTGTTAGTGGGAGAGCCGGAGAGGTTGGAGGTGCGAGGGAGGTCCGAGGTAGCGAACGAGCCCAAGCGAGAGGGGGAGGAGCCGAGCTGCAAGGGGAGGAGGAGGAGTGGCAAGGCGCTGCGAGGGAGGACTGGGAGCTCGATTCACATGAATACCAACAGCACAAACCAATAGGTGATAGATCTGTCTTACCTCGACATCGCCAATGGAGAGGTAGCCGGGGTCGCGCACGCCGGGGGAAGGAGGAAGAGGGGAAGGCGTGTAGCGTCACCGTAGTTGTGGCACAACGGTGACACTACAAAAGACACTCTTATCGTCGGCGACGGGAAGAATGGAGGCGTCGGTGACTGGGTCACTCAGGTTGGGGAGGGGAACAGACGTGACTAAGGCCGCTGGGGAGTGACGAGTTAGCGCAAACCCTAGCGGGCTCCTACTAATAAAGAGACTTATCACAGTCGGTTCTATTATGGAACCGTCAATGATACTTATCACAGACGGTTCTACAATGGAACCGTTCGTGATATGGTCTCATATCACAGACGGTTCATTATTAAAACCGTTTGTGAAGTATCACAGACAGTTGTTTTTGAAAACCGTCTGTGATATTACCTCTTCACAGATGGTTTTTAGTGCAGCGAGTAACACGAGCGGTGCCGCAAAACCAAAACCGCTCGTGAATGCATGTAATCTGAGCGGGTTTGGGCAAGCTATGCGTGATGAGGCGTCTAGTATTAGCCTTTTTGTAGTAGTGTTACTCTACATCAACATAACAGATCCGCGATGATCATCCACAAGCTACACCGGTCTCCACTGAAAAAGTTAGGACTTCATCAGCCGCTTCCTCAAGGTGTTTACTATCTGATCTACCAACTTATATCAAACGTTGTGTACGGGAATTTTTTACTAACACTCTTTTTGTTGTCCATAACATCGCATTAAAACATACGAAGGTTCCGTTGCACTAGCCGTACAAGCAAACGATGGTGTTTCTAGCCTAAGCTGAAATCAATCTAACAAAACCCGCCGAACTAGATGGGCGATGCCTGGCCTTATATTGGCACCTAAGGGTGCGGCCAACACACACATGACCTAATATCGATTCTATCTATAACTCCCGTATCACACAAAGATTCTTTCCTAATACAGTTATGGAAAGATTACAACCGACTCCATCTAAAAGATATATACTACAACTTATCTACGACTAGTACTATTCATATCGAGTGTCTTAGGACTGGTCGAGGACCTGGTCGTAGGACTGGTCCTAGAGTGGTCTTGAGGAGGCCCTGAGGAGGTCCTAGAGTGGTCCTG
The DNA here is from genome assembly GCA_036346405.1 of Phyllostachys edulis. Classification (NCBI taxonomy): domain Eukaryota; kingdom Viridiplantae; phylum Streptophyta; class Magnoliopsida; order Poales; family Poaceae; genus Phyllostachys; species Phyllostachys edulis. The sequence continues at coordinate 64,001,111 of CM070560.1, read as the reverse complement.
GAGGGAGGTCCTAAGGAGGTCGTGGGGAGGTCCTAGAGGGAAGTGGTCCTGGAGGACCTCCTGGGTGGTCCTAAAAGACCTCCGGGTGGTCGTGGAAGACCTCTGGGGTGGTCTTGAAAGACCTCCAGGTGGTCCTGGAAGACCTCCTAGGTGGTCGTGGAGAGAACATACTCCTTTAGAGGTTTCTTTTGGACTTATTCGGGAGATTCTCTTGGACCTCCCTTGGAGAACGTGGTCAAAGCTGTGGACCAGAGGTCCTAGAGGAGACCGTGCTATCTCTGGAGGCCGAATTGGATTCCAGAACGTGTCTAACTTGAACTCTTACTTTGTATGTGGAGTAGCGGTCGTATCCAAAGGGTTGATGTCCTCATCAGCCGCCTCTCTAAAAATCTGCATGTCGTTCGCATATCATCGATGCTAAATAACTAACATTTCATATCATCTCTAGCACATACTGTATATTACGCCAACATGCTATAAAAATTCACTCTATCTATTCACTTTACCAAAAAAAAATAAGACCGCTACACACGCATAAAAAAAACCCTTGCGAACTTCTACGCCGATCGGCGCGGGTTAGCTCCTAGTGATGTACAATTGTACATGCCATTACGGTAAGCTTCTGACAAAGATAAAGAAGAAATGTAGAATTTGGTTCCTCGCAGGGATATATAATTAAGACATATCCTAGATTGTTACTTCCGCAGCCTGTTTCGCACCACCTTCTTTATTAATATAATTGGCGTAACTCCTGCATGTTTCCTTCAGAAAAGATAAGCACTCCTCTGAAGAGGACACGTATGCCCTTGACTTACAACATGTACATGAATGAATTCATACGCACGCATCTCTCCAACTTAATTTGAAGGATCGATGCATATATGGCTATCTATTTGCTTAATTAATTGTTGTGCTAATTAACCATGCATGCATTTAAGCTCGATCAGATCGAGCAGGAGAATTAAGCATATACTCGTATCAAGTTTCTTGTGTGCGCGTACGTGTATGCCTTATATTGGACAACGTACGTACGGCTCAATCTGGTGTTGGAACCAGCTTCTCCCTCTTTTAGTTCGACGATCGATCAGGAATAGTTTTGAAAATTTTATCGGACTCACTACCGGATATTTCGTCAAATATTTTAGGACGAAAATTTTGAATTAAAATTTGATTTTTTTTTCAGAGTAAATACTATCAGACCCACTGAGAACGTCGGTAGGTAGCCACTGGTTTTCCATTCTGCTGTTCAGCGACGCGCCGTTGTCTTAGATCGCGTGGCAGCACGAACACCTACGTGACAAATGGAATCCTCTTGTATACGCACGCATGCGTGGAAGATATATCTGTTGCGGGTTTTTTTTATTTATACCTTTATTTAATAATATTTTAAAGTTAACCCTCACGAACTTTATTTCCAATTATGACCTCTCTGGTCACGTTATTCCGTCTGGCGTTGACAAACCGTTCTATCCCACCACCAATCTCGACGCGGCCAAACCTGACATCAGGGCACGCTGTCCATCCAAACTCTGGCGGAGTACTTCACCCAGTGGGATGCCGTCTCTGTAACGTCCCGTTTTCGAAAATCAAAATAGTAATTATTTTCAGCTTTCGTTTTTCGCTTGAATTTCAAATTAGCAAATTAATTGCGAAAACTTCCTTTCTTCTCTCCGGTTTGTGTTTCAAATGTAATGTCCTTAGCATTTGAAATTCAAATTCCAGTTCGACCTCCCTTTCTTTCGGGCTCAGCCCATATCCTTTTGAGCAAGTCTGCTTTGCTTCCAAAATTTCGGCCTACAGCCTTTTTCCTGCTCGCCCACGCCAAATTTCAAAGACCACCTTGGCCTAGCTCCTATCCCCTTGCTTTCTTCTTCCCTGGCCAAGCCAACCGAGCCACCCTGTGAGCTCCACGCCTGGTGACGCCTCTCCCATGTCACCCTTGTGCTCTTCACGATTCACGCCGCCTCGCCCACCGCCTGGCCTCCAAGTCGCCGCCACGCCGCGTCGGCTCCCCATTGCCCCTTCTTCGGCCACGAGCCCTCCCCTGGCCGGTCAAGCCATGATGCCACCTCCTGCAGCCCGTGCGCTCAGCCACGAGCTCCCATGCCGCCTCCTGCCCGTTGCAGCTCCCTACCACCGCCCACACACGTGCCAGGGCCTGTCCATCCCGCCACTCCGGCCTCGTCCCATCGCCATGGCCGTCCTGGCTGTCCTCGCCGGCCGCGCAAGTCTCCACAGCCTTCGTCACCTGCGTCATCACCGCTACAGCGCCTCTGCTGTAGTCCACCAGCTCCCCTTGACACCAAGTGTTCGCAGAACCCGATCTGCGCCGCTCGCTCGCCCGTCGCGTCGCAGAAGAGCTGCTAGTCGCGCCGACGCTAGCTATGAGCACCACACTGGCCAGAAGCGCCGCCGCTCTCGCCGCGCATGGGCACCGCCGACCAGACGACGCTGCCGACGCCACCGAGTGCTCCTCTTCGCCACTCTCAGCTTTAGTCGCGCCCAGGCGCTGCCACATCGCTAATCGCCGGCGCCAAAGTCGCCGTCGCTTCACAAGACTTTGTTTCGCCTGGCCCGAGTTCTGCATCGCTATCACTCTGGACGCCATTAAGCTCCGTGCTCGCGCCACCACCCACTCCTTGACCCCGGCACCAAGCCCGTGCCCAGTCCCATCGCCGCTCAGCAACGCCGACTTGACCCCGCCGTCGGCTTCCTCGAGCTCTCGCGCCATGCGCGCGCCTTGCCCTCTCCGCCACCTGCTGCAAGACCACCAAGATAGCCCACGTGCACCCATGGAGCCCACCGCCGCCCTTTTGCGCTGTTGCTGTCGCCACCGTGTGGTTCCACCGCCATCTTCGTGGGGCCCTGGTCCCCACTGGTCTGGATCGCTGGCTTGCCCGGCCTCAAGGCAGCCCTCACCGGCACCACCACCCTCTCTGCCGCCCGAGTGCCTCCTCTGCCCCCTTTGTCCTGTGGCCGATTGAAATGAAGTAGGGAAAGGCCAAAGGCCCACTGTCATTTGCATTGAGCCCTCCTCCTCTCTCTTCCAAGTGGACCCCACCGCTCCACTATTCCCATGGACCAGCACCCCCTGCGCATGAAACCAGTCCACACTGTGCGGTGCACCAACCTTCTCTCTCCCTTCCTTATTCCCTTGAATTAATTCAAAACCCGATCTTCGGAAGCTCCGTTCTCCCTCGTCGTAACTCCGATTCAAGTGAAACTAGTTTCTAAAAATTTGTTAATTCAAGATCTTACTAATGGCATAGGTCTTGTTTATTTTGGAGTTTATTTATTATTCTTTATTATTTATTTGCTCTCTTTGCTTGTTTGTGCCCTTTTTCCGGTGCGATCGTCCGATTAGGATTCGAAGACGCGGAGGATCTCCACTTCGATCAAGCACAAGATTGACAAGCTCCTTTTACCTATATCCAAGGCGAGTCAATGCTTTAATCATATTGAGCCTACGTTTTATGCAAATTATATTCATTTAAAATACTAAAATTGCATGCTTTAATTCTTTAATCAAATGTATGTTAAAGCTTAAGGTAGTTAAATACCCATTTGATGATTAATTAATTAATATGCCATCCCTTGATAATTGAATCCATTATTCCATGTCACCCTAGTAATCTATATGGTAACACTAGTTATAGGTTGTACTTAAGTGACATGCTAGTCTTGCTTAAGTACCGGGACATTAAATGTCTCAATCATCATCTCTTCAAATATGAAAATGGTTTTGGGCAGTTATTGCGGGGAAATGACTGAGATGAATAATTTGGTTTTCCTTCTCAAAACCCTAATAACCTGGTTTTCCCATCTGGGCAGATGGTATGATGGATGATGCGTTGGTGGGCGCTAATATAGCCCAAGAGAATACTGGTATGTGAAATGAACCGTCCAGATAACCCTAAGGACTTAATCTTGTCATGACCTCCTGTGTAAAACAAGTACAACCACAAGTCTGTAAAGTACAACCTGGCTAAATAATTTGTATCCATCAGTGCGAGTTGCACCAGGTAGATGTCCTGCGACGACGTGAGCCTTTGTGGCGAGGGGTGTCGGGGCGCACGACGTAAGTCGTTAAGAGGGCGCAAGAGGGGGTCTGGGTAAGGGTTAACGGATCTAAACGGACGTAACCCTTCGAAGACGAAAATTTAGCGGGTGTAACTAATACTGTTGGATGCATTGTAAAGGCCTTGTGATGATCTCCCCTTGATTCACATGTCTAAGGAAGCATGTGTATATATAAGGACGATAATCTCTTGTGGGTAAAGTGTACAATCTCTGCAGAGTATTAAACTGTTTAAACAGTTGTGCCTACGGTCAAAGGCGGACATTGGAACTTAACTTGAGTTAGTTCTATTTCAAAAACCTTGTGGGTGGTATGAAAATATGGAGGGCTCACCTAGCCCTGGGTTTGGTTTTACCTGAGCCTTCGAGCTCAGCAGTGGTAATAATGGAGGTAACTCCAATCAAAATAAGCATAAGGCGGAGGTAGCCTCTGCTGTTACAAATATTGCACAATTACTCTCTTTATAAAATGCAATTCGTTAAAATGCTAAGTGATAGGAATTTGTAATTATGATAATTGAAAATATTGCTTTAGCAAATAAAAGAACCCGAGCCATCCTTGTTTAGCCTTGCATATATATTATTGCATTGTGTGTTGGCTCGCGAGCACGGTAGTTGTGGTCATTCTCACTCTTTCCCCCAAAAACTCTCAGAAGCAGGAAATCCGGGTGATTACGACTACTACGAGGATTCCAAAGTTGGAGGCCTTGGAGATGAATGAAGCGTAGTCTAGTCTTTAGCTGTTCTAGTCTCGCCCCAGTCTAGTTGACTTCGTTGGTGCTTGCATGCATCCAATATTATCCAAGTCCTTGGTTAATATCGGAAGCACACGGGTTTCTCCAGTCACTTGCCTGTGGAGAGACGTGCTCTACCCCTTTTGCTTCCGTTGTCGCTTCCGCTTTTGTAATGTAATCCTTGGCCTTGTTCGGCCCTTTTCGTAAAACCCGACCCGATGCGGTCTATATAAACTCTGTAAGTTAATTAATGGATGGTATGGTTTAATCTATGACTTGTATGAATTGATTCAGTGATGTATCTATGAGTGCTATCTACTGATCCAGGGAATGGCACAGTGTCTTTCATAGAGGATTTGGATTCTCGGAATCCGAGTCCGACAATCTCCCTAATCTTCCCCCACGCCGATGGAGAAGACGCAATCACCTGGACCGGGGCATTTGAATACCTCTTGAAGGAAATCCGCTACATTCTTCCTGCTGGGGCATTTGAATCCCAGTTTCAAAGAAATCGGTAGCATATTTTCTCGAGGACCATGGTATACAATTTGCCCCTCACATAAAAGGATTATGTCGTCAAATAATTCCAATGTCTCGGGAGGTGGTTGCAGCAAGGAAATAACCATTGTGAGGGTCCATCAAATAGCCATTTGTTGGAGAAACTTCATGATCTCGAACATGGTGGGGCCATATAGTCCTGTTGATATGTCATCCATAAAGAAGCATCTTGCTAGACCAACTAGCATCTCTCCAGCATTAAGGAATTCATTGTAAGTACGGTTAGTTGCCAATTAAATATCTCTTTACTCAGGTCCTCATTCTCCTTTTTAGGCTAGTTGCTTCCATCTGCCTTGATAGCTACATGCTTCTTTTTTTACCGTGAATATTTCTGTCCTGAAAAAAACCCTTATTGTTCTCATACATTATGGAAGTTCTTGAGGTGGTAAAATTTTAGTTGCGCTTTCTCCCAGATAGGAAAGACATGATGCCAGTGAAGATATACATGACTGGTAGCTGTATATGTATTATAACCAAAAGTCTGATTGGGAAGTGCACTCTAGGAAGTGATGATAGAGGGTGAAGGAACAAAATATGTAGTAGAAAAGATAAAATGCTTACCGATTGTGGCTCTTTTCTTCTGTCCTCCGAATACGCCTCTTCTCATCTCGTCTCCCACTAGGGTGTCAGCACACTCGGACAAACCAAGTATCTGCATATACACAAATTTGATAATTATGTTTGCAAGAGAAATAATAAATTGAACAAGTAAAAACTTACCTTGATAATATGGTTTGTTGTAAGGTTGCTTCCTTCTCCTAATGTGGTGGCCTGTGCAAAACAGATGTTTAAGTAATTATAAAAAATCCAGTTTTAGCTAAAAGTAGAGGTAAACAAAATTAACCACCTTAATAAATGAGTCAAGATCTTGGTCAACTTTATTGATGACACCCTTTTTTCTTCTTATTGCTTCTCCCAGCATCTCTGAGGTGGTCATTCCAAACAGGAATTTTGTGTTAGAGCATCTACAATAGTCCACGTCAGCTGTTACTAAGGAGTTGTCACATCAGCATTTAGGTGATGTGGAGGAGAGAAGGTGATGAGAGAAAGTGAAGTTGTTTCTAGATGAAGAAACTACCAAATTGTTAATACCAAGACACAAGAAACAACCAAATACTCTATTGGAGACTTACTTGTTACCTAAAAACGCGTTTTGTGGGTGCCACTGTCTTAAAACAAAATATCCACTGGATCATTTGTGCAGCCTGACTTCATTATTGATATGATAAATGAGCTAAAACATATAGGCCACAAAGTTGTACTTCATTATTGATCATCAAGAATCATGCACACTTGTAGCAATTAAAGTCTTAGACACAAGCTCAAGAAACAATCCATTGGAAGACTTGTTTCTTTTTATTAGATTGAATAATCTCTCTCCTCTTAGTAATAAGCTAAGAAACAAACTATTGTAGATGCTCTTAGTATTTGTCGTGCAGAGATTAATACACCTTGCATATTTCCATGAATACTTCTTGAATTATAGTGTCTGATTTTGTTATAAATTAGCACATATACGTACACTAAAGTTGTATTTGATCTGTAAAATGAATAGTACACCATACACAAGGGGATCATGTCTTACCAAATTCATTATTGGTTCCCAACATCTTGGATGAGAAGTCAATAGTATCTCTAACGGTCATCTCCGCATGGTGAAGATCATACTGGCTAATGTATATGTATATGTATATGTATGTGTGTGTGTGTGTGTGTGTGTGTGTGTGTATATATATATATATATATATATATATATATATATATATATATATATATATATATATATGTGTATGTATGTGTGTGTATGTGTGTGTATAGGAACATATCTAGTGCTAATGGGTAATTGAGTGTTAAGGTGCTAATGCCAATCTTGACCATTGGATCTGGATTGAATAGCCAAGATTAATGCAGGCTCCCACCTCCAAACCATTTAATTACCCTATATGGTCCCACCTCCAATGCGTTTTCATTAATGTGCCTTCATTAAACACTCTACATGCTCCCACCTCCAATACCCTGCATTAAACACCCTGCTTGATCCAATGGTCAAGATTGACATTAGCACCTTAGCACTCAATTACCTATTAGCACTAGATGTGTTTATATATGTGTGTGTGTGTGTGTGTGTGATTAAGACCTTCTACTCCTGGGTGTAGTTACTCCCACATCTGATATACCACCTAAAATAACTTAACATACCCCTTTATCACTTTGGGTATACTCATATACAAATTATAAGATACGTGAACCACATGCAAAAATTTGCAAGAGAGTCCATAGTTTTCAGCATATTTTGTAAATACCTTCATATTCGCACATAAAAAGGAGTATGTCTCAAAAATTGTACATACCACCTCTAAAAGGTGTAAATACCACCTATGTGGTCTTATATACTCGTAGGAAATATATACAATTTTTAGACATGCTCCTTTTTATGTACGAATATGAAGGTATTTACAAAATATGCTAAAAACTATAGATTCTCTTGCAAATTTTTCGTGTGGTTCACATCGGAGTATATTATAATTAGTATATGGGTATACCCAAAGTGATAAAGAAGTATGTCAAGTTCTTTTAGGTGGTATATCGAGGTGGGAGTAAATACACCTGGAGTAGAAGATATTCTCTCTCTCTCTCTCTCTCTATATATATATATATATATATATATATATATATATATATATATGTGTGTGTGTGTGTGTGTGTGTGTGTGTGTATGGGGACGACGACGTTTAGTACTCTTGGGAGTATGTACTCCCACTTCGAATATATCACTTAAACGAATATATTATACTTCTTTATCACTTTCAGTATATTTACATACCAATTATAAGATACTCCAATGTGACTTGATTGAAAAATTTCCATTGGAGTCCTTTATTTTTTCTATATACCCTTTTTCATATATAAAATAAGTATATACACAAATTTTGCAATAAAAATAGATTTTAATGAAATTTTTCGTGGAACTCACTTTGGGGTATCGGATAATAATTATTGGAATATGCTCAAATAGATAAAGATGTATCATCATACGATTTAAGTAGTATATAAGAACTGGAAGTACATACTCCCAAGAGTATCATACCATTTTCACACACACACACACACACATAGGACGCCCGTATCGTACTCCTGGGAGTATGTACTCCCACTTCCAATATACCACTTAAACTCATATATTATACTTATTTACCACTTTTAGTATACTTAAATACCACTTATAAGATACTCCATCACGACTTGATTGAAATTTTTCATTGGAGCACTTTGTTTTTGCTATATACCTTTTTCATATATAAAAGAAGTACACACACAAATTTTGCTATAAAAAGTAAACTTTGATGAAATTTTTCATGAAACTCACTTTTGAGTATCTTATAATCATTATTGAGTATGCTCAATAGATAAAGAGGTATCATCATACGACTTAAGTCGATGATGATACCTCTTATCTATTTGAGCATACTCCAATAATGATTATAAGATACTCCAAAGTGAGTTCTATAAAAATTTCATGAAAGTCCATTTTTATAGCAAAATTTGTGTATACACTTTTTATATATGAAAAATGGTATATAACAAAAATAAAGGGCTCCAATGGAAATTTTTCAACCAAGTCATATTGGAGTATCTTATAATTGGTATTTAAGTATACCGAAGGGATAAAGAAGTATAATATATTTGTTTATGGTATATTAGAAGTGAGAGTATATATATATATATATATATATATATATATATATATATATAGGATATAGATATCCGTTAGACTCTCAGGAGTACATACTCCCACTTCTCAATATACCACTTAAACAAATATATTATACTTCTTTATCATTTTCGTGATACTTAAATACCAATTATAAGATACTCCAATGCAACTTGATTGAAAAAATTTCAGTGGGGCTCTTTATTTTGCTATATACCCTTTTTCATATATAAATGAAGTATATACACAAATGTTGCTATAAAAAGTGGATTTTAATGAAAAATTTTATGAAACTCACTTTGGGGCATATTATAATCATTATTGGAGTATCCTCAAATAGATAAAGAGATATCATCATATGATTTAAGTAGTATATGAGGAATGGAAGTATACTCGGGGGGAGTATATATATATATATATATATATATATATATATATATATATATATATATATATATATATATATATATATATATATATATATATATATATATATATGGGCGATCTGTCATGGATGTTTCTCATAACGACAAATATCTATGAGGAACTATGTATTTTTTATTAAAAAGAAAATAGACACTCAAATTCGAATCAAGAGAACTTAAACTTAGATGGTGATGATGTATATCCACACCTACCAACTGAGCTCATAACTGCATGCTGCATTTATGCACCGGCGATGAAAACGATCTATATATTTGCGCTATATATAACGCCGATCGATAAGAATCTGTATTATATTCTGTGGCGCCGAGGTCAAACATAGGAACACATTACTGTTTGAGCCCGCCTACTCTAGTTAATTAAGGTCAACAATATATTAATACTGGCGTCGGTGCTACGTCTGTTAGGACCGGAGCTAGAGCATCTATAGTAATTTGTTTATTAATTTGTTACTTAGAGGAGATAGTACTCAATCTAATAAAAAAAATAAGTTTTTTAATGAATTGTTTTTTCAGCTTGTATCTAAGACTTTAATTGTTACAAGTGTGTATAACCTATAAAACGAGTTTTTAATAACAAGCAAGTCTTCAACAGAGTATTTTGTTGTTTTTTGTGTTTTGGTATAAACAATTTACTTGTTTCTTCATTTGGTAACAAACACATATTCTCTTCTCATCATCTCTCCTTCACATCATCTAAATACTGATGTATACATCTTTTAGTAATAAATGATAGATGCTCTTATGACAAACAATCTTGTCTTAGTAATCGATGTATCCAAGCATTAGCTGCCTCTCATTAATATATAGATTTGACTCTTCAGAAACGGAAGACGGCAAATCAATTCGTTTGCCAATTTCAACTTTAATGGACGTACGTATGGGCAACGATGAACCGATCGAGAAGCTAGCGCGTAGAGACTAGCTACTAAGCTGGCAGCATGAGTAGCTCTCTATACGGTAACCCTGCCTGCTAGCTTCTCGTACAGCTAGACAATCAAAATGCTAAGAATAACTATACTATGCTAGCTAGCTAGTTGCTGTTGCTTAGCATATATATACAGCAAGCCAAAGATTGGGTATGTGTTGCACTGAATTTTGGGTGAGAGCAGCATCCAGACGTACCATGGATCGTACGCTCAGGGCGCAATATTTTAAAATAATGCAAGAAACAAATCATATCAACGTGCACAACAAATGAGTCTTTGATCTCAAGAAAGTTTCTTTAAAAATCTTTGGCTCTCAACAAAAATCCGTAAAATATGCAAATCTTGCTCACTACACAATACACTATGTTTGAAAACTAGTTCATATAATCTTACTATATAAAAGAGGGCAGACTTTGGCCAACGAGGGCATGACCACGTCGACAGTTGGCCTCTCCTCCTTTCGATCTCGCTACGTTGCTTTTTGGCCATTCGATTCTGATTCGTTCTGAGGCATCTCTTTGATTGCCACGCGAACACGTCGGCTGGGCGCGTGGCACCAGCGGGACCGTTCTCTTTTGCCGTTGTATTCTTTACTGCGTCTCGAGTGCCCTATCTTCCTTTTGGTCTTTCCACGCTTGCGTTTCTTGCTGTTTCCTTCCCCACTTCTCCGCCACCACTCCCCCCTCCCCCCGTCGCCGCCGCTCCCCTACCCCCTCCTCTTCTTTTCCCCCTCACGCCTCTGCACGCACCCTCCCCCTTCCCCGCCTCTGCTCCCAGCAACGGAACGGCGACCGGCTGTACCCTCGCCGTGTCACCCCCTTCAAGCTTGTCGTCAACCTCTCCCAGCTCCCCCCGGACCAGCACCACCACTAGGGCCCACCTCCCCCCTTGAACTCGGATGACTCCGACGGGGAGAAGGAGGCGGCCGACGACGGCAGCGGCGGCGAGGAGCGGGTCAGCCCGCCCAAGAAGCGCCGGATCAAGTCGCGTGGCGACAGATCTCGCCATCGCGAGGTCAAATGTGCACCGCATTAGTTGTTGGCTTTCTTTGCTTCCTTTGTGCATTTGGTTCTTTAATCGCGAGATCTACTCCTCCTGTGTTGATGGGGAGGGCGACGCCGTGAGCCGCCATGGACGGCGGCCACTTGGTGCCAGGTTCGATTTGTTTGTTGTTTGTTGATCTGTTCTTGGTTGAAGTTGTGATTATTTGTGCCTTTCTTTAGAGAAGAAATTGTTTTTTTTTGCGAGTTCGATTTAGGGATGGCGAGGACGACGCCGCTACCGGATCAAAAGGTGTTGGGGATGATTCTTGACAACCTGCAGAAGTGCGTGTTTCACATCTTTTACGTTTACAACAAAGTGTGTGTTATCCATCTGGTACTTAGCTATGTTTTCCCCCCTCCAGACTTCTCAATTATTTCAATGTTCCTTCACAGACAATTTATCATGTTTGTTTTTTCATGGAGGTGATCCGGAGGGCATTTGGCACAGCGGAGTAGTAATTCCTATAGCATGTGTGAAGGGCATAGTTAGCATGCATCGTTGCAAATTTTTTGGATTTCGTCCATGCAATGATCATCCATTACCAGAAGTTTGATGTGCAAATTTGTATGGTGGAAAATTTTGGATCTTTGCATTATTTAACTTGCTCTGTTGAATTTTACTGGATGATGTGTAACTATTTCTCTCTGCTGAATATGTTCTGCACATCATGTTTATATGAAGTGTAGCATATTACTAGATTAGGAGATGGGAATGGTGATAGCATGCCAAACATGCAGGCTCTAAATTTAGATTCACCATCTATTAATTAGCACCTTAGGCTGGTAGTCTTGTCCTAGGGAAACATATGGTCGATGCCCCCCGTAGCATATGCATAGTCACATAATGGGCGCAATCTGTTCCTTTTTTTTATGTATTGAATTAACTGATTTTGAATTGCTGATGGTGATATCTGCAGACAGAATGAGACCAGAAAATGTTGGCCTGAGCTCAGATCTCGAAGTCTTCAGGACTAGATATGCTGCCAAAGGGACCTCAACAATTACACATACGATGATATAGAAATGTGAGAACTTTTCGGTAAGTATTGTGCCCAGAATATTCCCCTCTCAATTATTCCTCTATAGTTTACTGCCAAGCAATCACAGTTTTGACAAGCTAATTTTTCATGCTTTTCTCATGCTGAGTAAACTAAGAGTTTATGCAAAACCATTAGTTGTTAGTTATAATGACACCTCTGTTGTATTTTAATGGACCTTATTATACTTTTAGCTTCTCTTCTTTGGCTGTAAACTCTGTAACTATGAATGTCGCCTCCTGGCTCGCAGCCTGTGAATGATGCATATTATCTTCTGAACTTTGATGACAGTATCACAACTGATCACATTTGCCCTGCCGGAAGCATCCACTCAGAGAGCCCAGCTGCCAAATATCTAATGGAACGTGGTGTTCAAAGAAAGGACTTCAACTCATATGGCAACTGGCGAGAAACAATGAGATCATGGCTAGGGAACTTTTGCCAACATTTGCCTTGTGAACAAGTTCTTGAAGGAGAGGTTGGGCGAAAACCATCCATATTCCATCGGGGAGAATCTTCTTTGTTTTTATCTTCGCTATGGTAACGTACTCGGACTTAGTAAAATCAATTTTTGCATTCCAAAGGATACCAAGGCTATATAATATAATAATGACTTTCGGACCGATTTAATGATATTCATTGAATTATTTATTGGTGCTTTCGTAAATAGAAGAATGAAGGGCATGACACTATTATCTCGGCGGTCCGAGTATGGTAGTGGAAGCTCGTGATTGGGCCGCGAAGGGTCCAATGTCGCAGTTACAATGCTTCCACCATAACTTCTCACCAGACCATTACCCAACTTCTCACTAATGGGTGCGCTTTCACTTGGTGACCGCAGGGGTCAACACCGTGATAGCAAAGAGTTTTGAAAGGTTCATCGTCGCAATCTTGCCGGCATGGGTATCATCCTCTATGCTTCAAGGCGGGGAGGATGCCGACACCCTTGGCTTGATCGACATGAGCGGTACATACCCACCTTCCCTGAATGTGAATAACATCAAGCCCGGGCAAGATGTTCTTGTGACAATCGATAACGAAAAGTCATTCGCTTGCACACTCCGCTTTGACACTAAGGTATGAACGTTCTTTCCTAACCATTCCGTGCAAATGTTATTATCTATATTGGTTGTCGATGTTGCATTTGTTCATTATCGCTCGTGGAGCTTGCCTACTATGACAATGGTGGTCATTGTTAGTGAAAAATGAATAAAGATGCCAAAATCCACAACACTAAGATACTACATCACATGGCATCCATATATACCAAGAATTGGCCATAAATGCATACACATATGATGCATTTTAACATTTCAAATAAACTTTATGCTTCTACAAATTTCTTGAACTACGATTTCAGAACAAGTAAGAGCATTACCGCCTTTATCGCTTTATATGGGCTTCTCCTTTGCCTGCACCAATTTTTCTAATGCCTGCAGTGATTTAATTCATAGACGATAACTAAATGCACAAATGATGTGCTTAATTTGGCATTATATGCTGCCAAAGGGACCCCAACAATTACACATACGATGATATACAAATGTGAGAACTTTTCGGTAAGTATTGTGCCCAGAATATTCCCCTCTCAATTATTCCTCTATAATTTACTGCCAAGCAATCACAGTTCTGACAGGGTAATTTTTCATGCTTTTCTCATGCTGAGTAAACTAAGAGTTTATGCAAAACCATTAGTTGTTAGTTATAATGACACCTCTGTTGTATTTTAATGGACCTTATTATACTTCTAGCTTCACTTCTTTGGTCAGAACTCGTCAGAACTCAGAATAATGACACCTTCCTTGTCGAATGTTGATGCAAACCTTCCGTGTTTCGAGTTCAAGTATTCCTCTAGCCCACAGAGGCACGAAGGAGTGTGACAAATATCTTCCAAAGGACATTGTATGTTAGCTTTCATCATTTTTAGTACCCATAATAATGTACTTACCGAAATATGTTCTTTGGTTTCTGAAATTTTAGATAGTTCAAGCTCAGAGAGGATTAATAATGGGATTGAGTCAACAATAATTTTATGGATTTCATCCATGCAATGATCATCCATTACTAGAAGTTTGCTGTGCAAATTTGTATGGTGGAAAATTTTGGATCTTTGCATTATTTAACTTGCTCTGTTGAATTTTACTGGATGATTTGTGACTATTGCTCTCTGCTGAATATGTTCTGCACAGCATGTTTATATGAAGTGTAGCATATTACTAGATTAGGAGATGGGAATGGTGATAGCATGCCAAACATGCAGGCTCTAAATTTCGATTCACCATCTACTAATTAGCACCTTAGGCTGGTAGTCTTGTCCTAGGGAAACATATGGTTGATGCCCCCCATAGCATATGCATAGTCACATAATGGGCGCGATCTGTTCCTTTTTTTATGTATTGAATTAACTGATTTTGAATTGTTGATGGTGATATCTGCAGACAGAATGAGACCAGAAAATGTTGGCCTGAGCTCAGATCTCGAAGTCTTCGGGACTAGATATGCTGCCAAAGGGACCCCAACAATTACACATACAACGATATACAAATGTGAGAACTTTTCGGTAAGTATTGTGCCCAGAATATTCCCCTCTCAATTATTCCTCTATAGTTTACTGCCAAGCAATCACAGTTCTCACAAGGTAAATTTTCATGCTTTTCTCATGCTGAGTAAACTAAGGGTTTATGCAAAACCATTAGTTGTTAGTTATAATGACACCTCTGTTGTATTTTAATAGACCTTATTATACTTTTAGCTTCTCTTCTTTGGTCAGTAAACTCTGTAATAATGACACCTTCCTTCTTTGAATGTCGACGCAGCCTTCCGTGTTTGAGTTCAAGTATTCCTCTAGCCCACAGAGGCACAGTGAGTGTGACAAATATCTTCCAAAGGACATTGTATTTTAGCTTTCATCATTTTTAGTACCCATAATAATGTACTTACCGAAATATGTTCTTCGGTTTCTGAAATTTTAGATAGTTGAAGCTCAGAGAGGATTAATCATGGGATTGAGTCAACAATGGAGGCAAAGTGTAGATCAATCCCTGCACCAGCATATCCAAATGCCAAACAGATCAGCAACAACAAACATTCTACTACTTCATCCTCTGCTCCAGCTGTAAGGCTATATAACCAGATTTTTCTCCTTTGTTTAATAGTCTCCATTGCTATCAAACAAACGTTGTGCACAGCATTTTGTTTAGAGTAGAACCGACTCTACCAGCATGGACCCCAGATGTAGCATCTTTTGACCGATTTTTCCTCACTTGTCACTACTCATTGCACAATGGTGTCTAATACTGCAGCTTTGCAAAAAAAAAAAAGTTTTATGTTCCACTTTCTGTCAACAAAAGAATTACAGTTATCACGAAAACAGAAACTTTTTGCTACTTTGCAACTGTAAAAAGGAGTGTGGGTGTTTTCTTAGATAGATGCGAATCTATGAGAATGATTTTGAGTTTTCGATGCAGAAGATGATAAGAAAAAAGAAGGACAATCTTCTGGACCTTAATAGGCTATATTCTACAAGGAAGAGACTCCAAGAGAATTATCAGGAAGCACAAAATGGTAAATTACTATATTATTATTCGCCTACATTGTAAGAACATAGTGGTAAATATAACAAACTGTTGTCTTCCCATCTGCATGCTAAATGGATGAGACAGTAAATAGGTGTTTCAATCATGTTAGGCATTTATTGTGGATTATAGTGAGTCATGAGTTCGCAATCAGTGTATCCTTTTGGCCTGTTATTCTATTGTTATGTGTTTTTATTGCCAAAAAGGAAAGGTATATCGAAAGACAGCATGTTCTTATTTCATAACAAAACATGTATACATCATCTGGCCACTGTTCCACCTTTTCAGCTCAATATATTTATTATTTACAACAGCTGAATTGTTATTATTTGCGTGAGCTTATTAATTTATCAATGGTTCTGTACTATAGAAAACTAAAGTATGATTCCTTTTTGGTCCTGTATATTGTTTGTGATGAACCAAAATGTGCTTTATGTTCTTTGAAATTTTGTTGAAAATATAACTAGCTCAATAGCAAAGGCTGGCATATATGGACACACTATACTTCTAATTGTTTTCCTTTTTCCCCGCTGAATCTATTCGGTTTGTGCTTTCTATAGGCTATATCTTCATCATATAATGCTTTAGTACACACTCAAAAAGAAAAAGAAAAGAATGGTCCATCTTATAGAGGGAACATTCAAATGGACATTTCAAACTGAGCCAATTGGCGCTTGAGCCTGCTACTTAAAAACAAAAACTATTTGTATTCAGTTTTGGACTGTGCTTGGTTAGTGTATCATGGATTTAGGAGGAGTTAGGTGTTTTTTGGATGATTAGGCTATGCAGAACTCAACCCACAGTCCTGCAGTGAGGGCATTACTCTGTATATAGAAACAACGTGCGTAAAAAAAATTGTACCGATTTGCTTTTTTAAGAAAAAAAACATTGCTAGATCTAATTTCTTCTGTTTCAGTTCCACTTGCTTACCATTTAAAACTGTGTAATCTGATTTTGATGTTCGATGGCCATTTTTAAATTATCAACACAATGTGTTTGTACTGCATTAATTACTGTTGTCACACCACTTGAGGTCATGCAGTTTGGTGCTGCATGACGCCCGCGGCAACGCGCGGATTTCTTGCTAGTAATATTACAAAACTTTAAATTCAAAAATAATAGTGGCAACCTTATGCATTCATAGTTGCAACAATCGGTACTTGTCCACAACAAATAGAAACAAAAGGTAGCATCAAAATCATAACCCTATTACAACAGAAATTGATTCGGACTCAACAAATAAAGATCCTAATTGCAACAAAACAATTGACTACAACATTTTGAGAAGGCACCCAATTGACTAAAACACCCGTTGCAACAATTGAGAAAAGGTGTTGCAACAAACTGGCCAAACATGTGCAACCACTACTACAAAATAGGCTATACTAGACGCCTCATCACAGATGGTTCCTTTGGAACCGTCTGTGTTGTACTAAGAACCGTCCGTGATACGTAATTATCACAGACGGTTTATAAATAGAACCGTCTGGGATACTTCACAAACGGTTCTTAAGAAGAACCGTTTGTGATAATCGCAGACATCACAGACGAGGAAGAAAGGGAGGAGGATCACGCGGGATATTTGGGATTTTCTTCGTGAGCTCCGAGGATAACGATCTGTAACCTTTTATATTTGACATAGGTTAATCGCTAATCAATTTTAGTATGTTTGGTCAATAGGAAGAATACTTGCAGTTTATTAATCTAATTTAACACTAATTTGTTACGTGCATAGCGTAGATGGACCGAAACGGGATGTATGGTGAGAACCGTGTGAGTGAAGAGTACATTAATGGCGTGTTTGCTTTTAGAAGAGCCGCCGAGCAGGACATGTTTGAAGAAGGGGATAAAATTTATGTACTGTCCATGCATTGATTGCGGTAATCTAAAGATGTTTAACAACCCAGCGCAGATCGAATCGCACTTGATTCGAAGGGGTTTCAAAAAGGGGCATACATGTTGGACCAGTCACAGTGAAGAGCAGATTATACATGAAGTTAATAATGACGACATCGCCGAGGAAGTCAACGATATACCTGATGTGGACTGTGCTTTTGATGAGGATATGTCGCACGATGATAATCTGGATCAGATGCTACGCGATGCAGAAGGGAACTACAGTGAGAGTTTGGTAAATTCTAGGGCTTAATGGAGGACTCGAGGAAACCTTTGTTCCCTGACTGCAAGCTAGAATACACAAGGTTGTCATCCGTGCTTGAACTGCTGAAATTGAAGGCAAGCAATAATTGGTCCGACAAGAATTTCACGGCGTTGTTAGGTCTCCTAGCGAACATCCTTCTAGAGGGAAACATGCTGCCCAGCACAACCTACCAAGCCAAGAAGGTTCTTTGTCCATTGGGAATGGAAGTAGAAAGAATACATGCATGTCTGAACGGTTGTATCCTCTACCGTAAAGAGTATGCAGACATGCATGTATGTCCCGTGTGCAAAGCATCCCGATACAAGCGTAAGAATCCTGCTAAGGTGAAGCAAGTACCCCCTGCTAAGATGTTGTGGTATCTGCCTGTAATCCCACGTTTGAAGCGTTTATTTGCGAACCGAAAGGAGGCAAGATTGCTGCATTGGCACTCGAAGGAGCGTAAGAAAGATGGAAAGCTAAGACACCCTACTGATTCTGCCTAGTGGAGAAACTTCGATCGGAGCTTCGAAGAGTTTGGTGCGGAACCAAGGAACATAAGGTTATGGTTGAGTACAGATGGAATAAATCCTTTCTGTAACATGAGCAACCGACATAGCACCTAGCCCGTGAATCTATGTATGTACAATCTTTCTCTTTCGCTATGTATGAAGCGGAAGTATATTTTGATGTCACTACTTATCCAAGGGCCAAAGCAACCTGGAAACGATATTGATGTGTACCTAGCACCATTGCTGGAAGATCTTGTGACACTGTGGAACGAAGGGGTACAAGTATGTGATGCGTACAAACGAGAGAACTTTACTTTACGCGCCTTGTTGTTCTGTACTAACAATGATTTTTCTGCCCTTGGTAACCTGTCGGGGTTTAGTACAAAAGGAGCAAAAGCATGTTCACACTTCTTAGATGGTACTGAGAGTGTATGGCTGAACAACTTGCGCAAAACTGTGTACATGTGTTACCGTAGATTCCTTCTCAGGATTCGCCCATACTGCAAGATGTAGAAACAATTTGACGAAAATAAGGAGGAAGGTTCAGCTCTAAGGGCTTTTAGAGGGAAAGAGATCTATGATACAGTTAAGGATATAGATGTTGTGCTTGGGAAGGGACATAAATTAAGGACCTGTCAGAAAAACATCTGGAAGAAGCGGTCAATTTTTCGGGACTTGCCTTATTGGGAGTACTTAGAAGTTCACCACTGCATCGACGTCATGCATGTGGAGAAGAATGTATGTGATAGCTTGATTGGTGTCTTACTAAACATTAGTGGCAAAACAAAGGATAGTGTTAATGCACGACGTGACTTAGTTGATATAAACATAAGGACCGAGTTAGCACCGAAATAGACCGATAAAGGACGAGCATACCTTCCCCCAGCTTGCTACACTCTGTCCAAGGCCGAGACAAATGAACTGTGCCAAAGCTTGCATGGTGTGAAAGTTTCGTCCGGTTACTCCGCCAGCATTAAGAAACTTGTTCCTATGGAAGATTTGAAATTAATTGGTATGAAGTCTCATGATTGTCACGTACTGATGACATAAATGCTTCCTGTTGCAATTAGGAGTATCTTGCCGAACAAGGTCCGAGTGGCAATCTTGAGACTGTGTTATTTCTTTAACTCAATTGCTTAGAAGGTCATCGATCCTGAAGGACTAGATGTTCTGCAGGCCAAGGTGGTGACGACTCTATGTCATCTTGAGATGTATTTCCCTACGTCATTTTTCGATATCATGGCCCATCTCATTGTTCACCTTGTGCAAGAGATAAAGATATGCGGCCCTATATTCCTATGTCATATGTACCCGTTCGAGAGATACATGGGAATTCTTAAGTCCTACGTACGAAATCAATCTCGACCAGAGAGCAGCATCATCGAAGGTTATGCAACCGAAGAGGTCATTGAGTTCTGCGTCGATTACATGGCTCAGGTAGAAATGATAGGTGTGCCTCTATCTCATCATGAGGGGAGAGTTGGAAGCTCAACTACGTACTTTTCAAGGTCGCCCTGTTTCGATGCCATTGGGTTAAACTTCCGTAGGGTGTAAAAGTTGACAAGTACGACGTCACTACTGTGGACCTCAAACGTGTCGGATACAAGGACGAACCATTCATACTCGCTAAGTAAGTTGTTCAAGTTTTTTATGTAACAGACCCGGCAAATAAGAACCGTACGTAGTTCTTCATAGAAAAAGAAGGATTATCGGAGTTGAGAATGTCATAGATGAGGAAGAGTACAATCAATTTGACGAGTTGCCGCCTTTCGGAGACGGCATCAGGCTCGAGGAAGAACCCAGTGAGGAAGCTAGCTATATGCGCGTCGATCATCATGAAGGGCTATTTTTTAATTAAGAATTTATTCCATTGTAATTAAGAAACTCGGCATGTTATGGAATTTATTCCATAACATGAGACATGATCTGTGTTTTCTACTCTTGGTTATTATTTCGCTGTCAATGCGGACTTGCCACGTGTTATGGACTTGTAATCTCTTATTTTGATGTCAATGTGGAATTGTCATGTGTTAATGTGTTATAGATTTGTCATCTCTGATGATTTTGCTGTCAATGTGGACTTCATTGTAATGTGGAATGGTAATATTATGCACTTGTACAACCTATTTGTCTCATGTCAAATATGATGGACTTAATGTCTTCCTGCTTTTGTATGTTGTGATGGCCTTGTGGTTTTGTTTGGCTTTGTGAAGTGAGGCAGTGCTTGGTTGCTTGTGATGGAGGTGCTTTCAGTTGAGAAGAAATAAGGCTTGGTTGGCTTTGTGAAGCAAAGAGCTTATATGGGGGAGATGCATCCTAGTGGTGTTTTCCTTTGTCTTGTCCATATACATTTGCTCTGTTATACTAGGACTAGGAGATATATTGCAAAGAGATTTTAGTGTGTTATGTTGGATAGCTCGATGATGATTGTCAAAATCTGAAATTGAAGTGATAATTGAAAACATACTTGAGCCAAATTTAATCGCTTTCTAGTGTCAGTTTGATCTAAGATCTTTGCTGCTCACTGTAGTCCAGTTTGGACTGGATGAAGTTTGATCTTTTATCCTGTGATCTTGTTAATTTTATGTGATACATTGCTCTGTTATATTCAGTTTGTCTGAGAGGCTTTGTACTAAAATATTTGTGATTTATCTCTGTACATTTGCATAGACATTCTGTTTACAGAAACTGTGTGTGTGCCTTTTTTTGTGATTCCATTCACACTAATATATAAATGACACTCTATTGATAGAAAGATTAAATTGTTGTTGTGATATAAAGCTTGATTTTTAGGAAAGTGTTAATTTGAGCTCAAGGTCTGCTCTGGAGTTGTCATATTCAATTAGTGAAGAGATATTGACATGTGTGCTGTGATGGCCAAGATTTTGTCTTGTGCATCTAGCCGTCCGAGAGTAATCATTAATCTTTAAAATCTTAGCTTTATGCTGATTTCTTTTGTATACGTGATGATTGTATACATGATGATTGTATTGAGCATATTATTCTTTATGTGGGATATTATACTTTTAGTTCATTAGTTGGGTAACTTCTATTTGTTACGTGAAATACATAACGACGGGATTACTTGCTCAGGGTGACAAGGACTACATACTGGTGTCCTACAACCAGAAGTAAGTGCTTCACTACTTGCTATACAAATTTCATTTGTACTTTATACGCAGTACGAACTTAGGTTTAATGACTATAGCGACATACATGAGTAGGTTCTACTGGATCCTTTTAGTCATTGTACCAAAGAGGAACAAGGTAATATACCTTGATTCCCCACTCAACAAAAACAACGACTTCACTCTTGTGCAAGAAATAGTCGACAGGCATGCCCATTTCCTCCATATATAACTCTATTGTAGTCTTCCTTCGTTTGAAATGGCCGAGAATAACTTTTTGGAATCGCGTAGGTCGTTCAGCGTCTATGTTGCCAAGGGAGGGACACACAAGGAATCGAGCACCATAGTGCAACACAGGACGCAATTTTCGGTACGTGCTACAACACAATAATCATATATTATACTTCGTAATAATGCGTATCGAACTAACTATACCTATATATGTAATTCTATTTTTGCAGTGTTACTAGTAAAAACAAGATCACCTATGTGCATTCTATGTTTGCCGTCATATGCAGCAAATCATGAGTGCTAAGACGAATGATCAAGAGGTTTATCAATCTCACAATAATTATTTCCTAATTATAAATTTAAATATACATGCTTACTACTTTGCTCCTGCCAGCGACAGGGCATGATACTCGATTTAGATGCATTCGTTATGAGCGAGATCTCGGAGGTTCGAGGGATGCTCTGCGGCTTCATCAAGACGGAGATCGTTAACACCAGCGGAGAGTTTCACTCTGTTGACACCACTGAACGACCTTCAAACAATTGATTCAATTGTAATTCACTTTGAGTAGTTGTAATTCAATTGTAACTCTAGTGACAATACTTGAATATATTCTTTTGTAATTGATTTTGAGTTGTAAATGATCACTTTGAGTTGTCAACAATTGATTCATCTGTGATTTATCTGTTTTCTGCTTGCTTGTTTTTAGAGAGCATGGCTAGCAATTCCTGAGGCTAGTCGAAAATCAGAAGAAAAAAAATTAGTTAGGTATAACGAACTATCACTGACGGTTTTTTGGGTCGGAGCCATTTGTGAATGCCTACTATCATAGACGATTTCTACTAATAACCGTCTTTGATATGTCGGATATCACAGACGGTTTTTTTACTAACCGCTGCGTGATTGGTTTCAATCACGACGGTTAGTAAAAAACCGCTCGTGATATCCGACATATCAAATACGGTTATTAGTGGAAACCATCTGTAATAGTAGGCCTTCACAGATGGTTTCAACAAAAAATCGTCTGTGTTGTGACTTATCACAGACGGCTTACAAACCATCTGTGATAACTACTTGTTATCACAGACACATAAATTCAGACGGTTCAAAAACCGTCTGTGATGGCGGTTTGGAGCCGTCTGTGATGACCCTCTCTGTAGTAGTGAACAAATCAGATCTAACGACCTTGCAGTGACGACGATCTCCTTCCCCACCAGATCCCGCGATGATCAGCTCTTCCCCTACTAGATCTGGCGCACTCTCACAGCGACAGGTAGCCTGATACCTCGTAGTTGACATGTTAGGCGATGATAGCCTCCTCCCTTCACTCTCATGTGACGACTTCCTTCCTTCCTTGTCATATAAGGCGATGGTAGCCTCCTCCCATGCGAGGTTTGGCACCACTAAGAGTCAAGGGAGAGGAAGAAGTAAGTGAGCGTGGTGGAGTCGGATGTGGACTGGAGTTGAGAGGAGACCGAGGGGAACAGTGTAGGCATGAGCAATGCGGCGTAGGCGTGCATGGACGGTTGGAGCTCGCCGGAGTTGTGGACGATTGGAGAGTCACAAGAAGCGGGTGGAGCGGCACAAGGACAGGGGTGGGGACTTGTCGGGGATGTAGGGCGGTGGCCATTTGAAGCGTAGACGAAGCCATCTTCCTCCATCTTGTGCGGCTGAGTGGTTGTGATTGTACGTAGATGGATAAGGTTGGGGCTATATGCTCTGCAGTTGGGATGGGCTAAGGGGGTGAGCAGAGTGGGCTAGCATTCGATACGTCCGGACGACCAAGCTGTAGCAATTCCCATTAATTTTAGTTCCTTACTGATATGAGTATATGTGTACCAGGCCAGGGAGAATTTGACTGGCAAGTGCAAAGCCAGGGCAGGCCATCGATGGAGGAGCCGGAGTCCTAGCTAGATATGTGTGTGCATGCATGACGAACTGGGATCAAATAATATTTAAGACGATCATGAATCAGGATATTGAACACATCGGTCAGAGATAGTACTACTAGTAACTAGTGATGGCGATTATTGTTAGTTAGGCTGAAAGAAATCTCTCTCTGGAATCGATTCAGCTGAGAGCAGGCAGATTATATATGCTCATACAAAATAGGATAGGATGGAGTATAAGTGCACGCGTCCTTGCTTGGACGCGTCTCCTTTCCTAATTTGCAAGGTACAAATCCCCAACCGATCAATAAAGAACTCCAACGAACACAAGGAAAGGAGGAATACAATAAGCAGCTAGCTGACACGTTGATCACCTGGGCAGTGCACGTGCGTGTACATGCCATTACGGTAAGGGAATTAATCAAGCGACAAGCACTCCTCACGGAACGCCATAATTTTCCTCGACGAGTCAACCATTCCGTTCGGGTAACACCTCGATTCGACGTCTGGGTCTAAAATGCTACCATTATATATTATTTATTACAAATTTTACGTAGCTAATTTAACAATTAGACATAATACAGCAAAAGTGAAATATTTAGGAAGGATGGTTTGCATTAGTAACTACATGTAGCGTGGAGGTACTATTCTCCTTTCCCGGTGCCTGTCAACTTTGTCGTTCACCTAAACACCAAAATAAACAATGGTGAGTCCGAAAACTCAGCAAGCACATAATACAAACGATAAACACTGCCACACCAACATAAACATAACCATATCATTATTTCCATTAGTGCAATGCATCATTATTCTACATGCTCATTTGCTCATTGCATTGCCCATATATACGAACGCACCATCATGCTCATGCTTATATGCATCTCATCAGCTGATACCGGTATCGTGGAGTGTTCACCCGTCGATGACACACTCTTTCCCCATCTTCGTTAGGATGAGCTCCTTACATTGTAGGACTCTATCTAGTCCCTACAAATGTAAGATTTCATTTAGAGCACTCTGGATTAGTCATGTATCTTTCTCACCGGTCTCACCGAAATAGTTACATGACTTTCTCACCGACCTGGCTCGTGCTTTCTTGCCATGGTGCAAATACATATGTCCATTGTCATTAACATGGTTCATCATCATCATTATTATTGACAGGGTAGCCTCATTGCTCACCTCGTTCCATCATTATTGCCATTACCATAAGCATCATCATATAATATCATATAAGCATCATCATATCACGCAAACATCATATATTTCATAGCACTTACAGGCTATCGCTCTACCATGCACTTACCTATTAACCAAGCGAAGTGGAGTAACGTGCGGATGACGTCGTTCCAGAACCTCCACCTGAACATGCATTCAACCAGACTCAACACATGGTAGCAATACATGTACATATATGGACGTCATTGATCCTACGCGCAAAATGACACGAACAAACCCCTCTCATCAGGCACTATTCTACTGACCCGGTGCCCATAATAATAATAAATTAGGGATCACATCATCTAATCTTACGAATAAAATTTATTCATGCGCCCCTAATTTCTTTCCCCTCTCTTCTTTCCTCTTTTCTTTTCTCTCTTTTTTTTCTTTCTTCTCCTGGCCGACACCCATCCCTATCCAACCTTATCTCTTTCTCTTTCCCTTTCTCTCCACTCTTGCTCTCTTTCTCTCTCTCTCTCTCTCTCTCTCTCTCTCTCTCTCTCTCTCTCTCTCTCTCTCCCATGGCTCAGCTCGGGCCACCCCTTCCGGCTCCAGGTGGCCTCCATGGCACCGCCTCCCGTCGGTCTCTCCCCTGGTGCCGCCTCCCTTCGGTAGGCCTTGCGCCTCACCCGTGCCTGCGTCCCGAGCTTGGGTCGCACCCCGCCAGGTCTCTGCGCCTTTGCTCCCTCTGGCTCGCTCCTCCTTCACGCGCCGGCCACCTCTGGTGCCGTGCACCTACGGCCACTTGGCCACTCTAGCTCGCCACCAGGTTGGTCTTTTCTTACCCCCCCCTTACTTTACGCATGATAGTATTGTGCCATACTTGCTTGCCCGTGAAGGGTAACAATGGTGGGGATGGGTAACCTACCTTGCGTATCGGTTCCGAGGTGGGAAGTAGCTACGACGATGATCTTGGTGGGGGCTTCTCTCCTCCAACTTTCTTCCTCACCTCCCCTCTGTGGTTGCCATGGCTCAGCGGCCCTCTCGGCTTTGCCTTTTGCCTTTGCTGTGGGTGCTTTCGGTTAGCTTGTTGTTGGCTCTGTGGTGGCTTCTCTGGTGGTGTTTGTGAAGCTTAGCTGTGAAGTGGGTTTTATGTGGGGGAAGCTTCGGCTGTGCTGTTGGGTTGGCCTTATCCCTTACCCCTTCTCTCTCCCTCCTGTGGGCTTTTCTACTGTGTGTAGGTAAATTGGTAAAATTGGTTCTCAGTTTTTACTTTTACTCTATTTGCATTTCTAGCATTACAGTTCGAGCTTCTGGCAAAGAACAAAGGAGAAAGGTAGAACTTAATCCTTGCAGTGACAAAGTGTTTGGAACAATTCTTAATATATAGTTAAGGCCCTATTCCAAAATATTACTTTCGTAGTCATGTTCTCCACCACCTTCTTTATTAATATAATATGCATCACTTCTTCCTGTTTTCTTAAAAAAAAAAAAAGATAAGCACTCCCAGAGAGGACACGATGCCCTTACTTACAACAGGTACATGAATGAATTAATACGCATGTATCTCTCCAACCTAATTTGAAGGATCGATGTAAATATGGCTATCTATTTTCTTAATTAATTGTTGTGCTAATTAACCATGCATTCATTTAAGCTCGATCAGATCGAGCAAGAGAATTAAACATATACTCGTATCAAGTTTCTTGTGTGCGCGTACGTGTATGCCTTATATTGGACAACGTACGTACGTCTCAATCTGGTGTAGGAACCAGCTTCTCCCTCTTTTAGTTCGACGATGGAACAGGAAACTATATGTTTTGGAAAAAAAATTTATCCCACTGATAACTGGTAACCGATGGTCACCAGATATTTCGGCAAAAATTTGGACGAATTTTTTGAATTAAAAATTGATATTTTTCAGATGTAAATACGAAAATTATCTAAAATTTAAATTTGGATAAAAATAAGATAAATCAGAAATTTTTTTATCCGGTATGAAATTTTATCGGCCACCGGTGACTGGCAAAACTTCGTCAGTTTTCCATTCTGCTGTTCAGCAGCGTGCCGTTGTCTTCGATCGCTTGGCAGCACGAACACGTACGTGACAAATGGAATCCTCTTGTGTACGCATGCATGCGTAGAAGATCTATCTGTTGCGTATGTTCACTCCAGCCGACTGCGTTTTCCTAGACTGCCGACAGCCATCAAATGCGGCCCATTTTTGTCCCACCGCGCACGCCGATCTGCTCGAACCAGAGTGCATCCTGGCCCATCAATCACCCAACGAAAATAGGAGGTTCGCGTCATCAGCGATCACGTGATCACGTCCCAGCCCAGCAAATGCGGCCTATTTTCAGAGCAAACCAGGCCACCAGCCCATCTCCAAGCCGTGTTCGCTCGAGCTGACTTTGCGTGGCCACTTTTTCTATGGCGCCGGCAAGGCCCCATCAAACCCGGCCCATTTCTGTCCGCGCGGCGGAGTCGGATCCTCCTCTCGCACGGCGTGGCAACCGCTGAGGTTGTAACATCTCAATTATCTAAGCTTTAAAAACCATTTTATTAGTTAGTAGTTAAAAATTCACCTTTAAATTTTATTTGAATTTAATTCAAAAGCTTAACATAGACTTTTGGTACCAAAACAATTTAATATGATTAAAACCAACATTAACAATGGTCAAAACTATTTTATTTGGACTCTATGTGCTTGGATATATTTTCTAGAATTTTTTCAAATTCATTTGCTATTTTCTATTTGCCATTTGGATTTTCTGGTATTTATAAAATAGAAAAGCTAATTTAAATCTCGAAAATAGATCTCGGGCCAAATCTCTCGGCCCGATCTTCTTTTTCTCGTCTTGGCGTCTGTTTCAGAGTAGCCCATTCACGTGCGTTTATGCAATTCTGCCTCGTCTGCTTGCTTATGCTTTTACCGACCGTGGACCCCACACCTTCGCTATCTCCGAAGTCGTCTTCGTCGCAAGACAATTGCCGCCTCCGCTCGCCATTGCCATCTTCTAGAAGTCGTCCGACAAACAGATTCTTCAACTAAACGATTTCGAGAAATCTTTCCAAACTTGATCTTTATCTCTTCCGCACCTTTCCGGATAAAAATTGTATCTCAATTCCGTTTATATCTCTAAGAACCGGCAAGTCCATATCAACCCCGATTTGGGGATTTCCAAACCCGGCACGCTCGGGCCCTATAAAAGGCACCCCGAGGTTCGCCTTTACTTCCGCATCTCGAAACCCTAAGCCTCATCGCCCAAGAACCCTAGAGCCGCTGGAATTTGGAGAAATAGGGTTTCGGCCGAAACTTGATTTCTTCGAATTCTTCCGCCGCCGGTGACGCTCCGCCTCCGTGGACCGCACCATCGTCATCTCCATCACCAGAGCTCCCACGAGAACCCCTTCGCGTTGTCCGGACGCCATTGGAGCTCGTCGCCGGCAACACCCGATCTTCGTTCTCCGCTCCGGTCGCAATTCCGGTCGACTCCGTCACTCTCCGGTGCCAACTCGAGTGTCTCCAGTGCACAATAGCGAGAGCTATCCAATGCGATCACTCACCCTCGTCAAGCCTCCGCCGTTCGTTGTTGTCGTGCACACCCGAGCCTCACCGCCGTTCATCTGACGTGTCACGCCATGTGCGCAGGCAGCTCAACCTCGTTGCCTGCGTGTCACCGTCGTGGCGTCCACGCCAGCGCCGCGTGTAAACCCGCGTGGCAGTCCAACCCTAGGCCAGATTTCAAGGCTCGGTGAACTTGGTTCACCGTGAGCCGAGCCACTAACATGTAGGTCCCACATGTCAGTTTTTCTTTCATTTCTTTTAATTCCAAAAATCTTAGGGCTAACGTCATGCTTGCGCAATAATCCGATTTTTCCTTTGGACAGATAAAACCAATAAATCCTTTTTAGGGTTTTTCTTTAGATTTAAACTTCTAAAGCCTATATCTTTTGCATCCGACCTCTGATTGAGTCCATTCAAATTTCTAAATTCATCTAAATTCGATATCTATTTATCTGAGATTTTTATTCAATTTTTGGAGTTTGTTTTCTCTCTATTATTTATTTGTTTTGTTTATTTGCTTCGTTTGCGAGTAGACGTTGATACTTCCGGGAACTTTGAAGAAGGAGTGCCTCAAGATCAAGATCAGTACCTAGATTTATTCCAAGGCAAGTTATACCTTTGATCATATTGAACCCAGTTTTCAAAACTTACTTTGATTCAAATTAATGCATTTACTTTAAGTATTTATTTAAATGTTTTTGAGTGTAGTTATTAATTCAATTTGTTATATCCATATTGTCTATTGTTATGTCATAATCTTTTGTCACCCTAGCTTGGTTCATTGTTTAGTTGGTATTATCGTAGCACCAACGTGGGTTGGTTAGATACGAATAGATTGCTTAGCCATACCACGAGTCATCATCTCATGTGAGTTGCAAATATAAATCTGACTAAGTGATTATGAAACTTTGTGATAAAACTGTGTGTACTGTGTGCTATTACTCGTGAATGGCATGTGTTGCACTTAACCAACTGGGTGGTAAATGATTTAGACTAAGGCAAGTGGTGGATACTGTGTGACATGGTGGCTATGTGAATAGGAATGTTAATCTGTGTGGCATAGTTAGAAATTAGAAGTATTGCCTTGGTCAATTAAGGACTTAACTTTGTGCACCATTGAACTGAGCCTTACTGTACGACCACATGCCTGATGGGACGTGTCTAACTTAGTAAGTTATGGATTCTTGACATTGACTACTCAGGAAGTAGGTTATGCTGTGTGTATGGGTGGAGGTGTGAGTTACCAGGTAGTCGCATCGCGGGACGGTTCGCCGCTTCCCTGTCCAACGATGTGTGTTATGCTAAAGCACTGTGTTTGGGTTGGTATGACGGTGAAACACACTGGGAGTGTCAATTGTTGAGATGAAGTTTCTGAAACATTTTGTTATGATTGGTGCTTGCAACACTAGTTATATCGTGTGAGTAAAGTGTACAACCTCCACAGAGTGTTAATTAATCTATTCGAATAGCCGCGTCCGCGGTCATAGACATGCTCGGGGATTTCACACGAGGGGTAGTTTTCATAAAACACTTAGGAAGGGAGCTGTGTGATCTAAGTCATATGGCTGTGTGAATAACTTGATTAGGCTATATGTCTTTGTGAAAACAACTGTTAAAATTTATAATTGTTTATTTGTTTTACTTCATGTTTTTATCTATTATTCATATTCAATTACAAATGTTGCATTTCTGCAAAAGAACCACATAAGCCATTTCTTTGGAATAAACCATCATGTATAAATTGCATTCTATGGTATGACTTGCGAGTACGGTTGTGTACTCATGCTTGCTATAATCAATCAACAGAAGTGAAGGAGTCTTCACCTGCTTTTGAAGAGGAGTTCTACGAAGGTGCTGATCGTTAGGGTCTTGATCCCAATTGGTTGCTGTGGCGAATTGATGGGATTCTGCTGAAGTTATTTGTTCCACTGCTTATTTCTTTATTGTTAGCCCTACGTGGCTTAATAAATGTAAATTCGACCATAAGGTCAAAATAGTTATTTGCTATTCAAATTAATCGTTTATGCTATTAATCGTCTCGTGTGGATCGATATCCATCTATGTTGACACTGTGTGCACTAGCATGATCTTGAATAAGTGCATTATACACAGAGGGTTCAGAATTACATTTTTTGGTCCCAACAGAGGTGACCCGCACATTCCTTCATCCACCCACCGGCGGCCGCGCGGCCGACGGAATCACAGAATAGTGCGGTAGATTTAAGCTACACCACGTCGTAGATCAAACGCCATTCATTTATGAAATAACCCAAAAAATTAGAGTTTATTTGAATTTTTGTTTCAATTTGAGTTTTTGCCAAATTTAGAAAGTTTCGCCTGTTTCCCGCTTTCCTTTTTCGGAAATCCGCCACCCCAGCTCGAAGGCGCCCCGCGCAACCCCGCCTTTGCCCCTGTTTCCTTTCGCCCTATGTCGCGCCGCCATTCGCCCCGCTCTGCCCCGCACCGCCTCGGTCCCGCGTCGCGTTCACCTGCACCGTTTAGACCCTAACCATCCACACCACCTTTCTTTATAACTCTTTCTGAATTGCTTTATTTCATTTTGTTCCCAGTTCGCCACTTGTTGAGCCTGGACTTATTTATTTTACTTTCTTTTGCGTTAGGATCCGGTTATGAAGAGCAAGCTCCAAAAAGATGTCAATCGTGACGCAGGAGAGGTAGATCGAACAGAAGACTTCGCACACGAAGGCAAGTCACATTCTTTTATCACATTGAGCCCACATCATTTTTGCTAGTATAATTACTTTCATTTTAATATTTATGCTCGTTTACTCTTTAATGAAACAATAGTTTAGAATGTCATGATGGATAGTTAATTCCTACTACATGAAAGCCCACATATACTCTTGTAGGCCATATTCACCCTGACAAGCATACGTATTATAAAATATAAACAAAGCATTTGTATTGTCACACAATGTTTCCTCAAATACTAATAAGAATGTTTGGTTGCTCGCCAATAGATTTTTGAAAAGTAAGTTGCGGATTGAGACCAAGAAGGTGGACAGCCACGAGTTGGTTGGGACTTCATCTCCTCACCCAATAGACTCGAGAAAGTAAGTTGAAAGTGAGATTAAGAAGGTGGGCAACCATGAGTTGGTTGAGGGTCTATCTCCCCACTTGAGACAAAATGAGGACTAGAACCTTGTGCCAAATAACAGTCACAAAACTCGCTCAACCACATGTTTAGTATAACTAGCCTAGCGTAGTACACTGCTCATTCCAATCAAATATCTACAGGTGGTAGTTGTCCTAGTGGTAAAGGACAGTCGCGTGTGTGAAAGGGGTGGGACAGGAGTGGACCTAGAAGGTCACTCGCTGATCTACACAACTGTAGGTCCGCTCAGTATCGGATCGTGAATTACACTATTGGCCGGTGGTCTCCCGATGGTTGTTTAACCAAGAACATACCGGGTAGAGACTGGAAAGAGAAAGCAGAGCAGTGAAAAGTTTTGTTATCTCGATTCAGTCGCAAGCGAATATGTTGCATGCTCATAGTTTGACCTTGTGAGTCTGAGGTATCTTGTTGGTAAAGTTCGGCAACTCTGTAGAGTATAATCAATGATATTCGAATATGCCGTGCTTCTGGTTAATGAGCTATGCTCATGGGTGATTCTAGTAAACGTGGCATAAGTAGAGATTTTGAGATGTTAAGATGGTAATTACAGATGTTGGAAAACCCCCTCTGTTAATATTATTATGATTTTACTGTTTTAAGTCAAAATGTTTTACACAAAGAATCCATCCAGATACATCTAATATGATAAACCTTCAACAATCATTTAACACCCTAACAAGTAGTTAAATAACTTTCCATGTGGCTTGCTGTGTATGGTTGTGCTCATACATACTAAACTTCAACAGAAGAAACTTGGGAGGATACCGGTGGACAAATTAGGAGGAATTTGATGAACCTTTGGATCGTGACGACTATTGGTATTAAGTCTCGCCACGTTCAGACCTGCCTGTGATGCTGAAGATCTTTTATCTTGTATTATATAACTTTGGACTTGGATGTCCGATTCTGTAAAAACAGCCTGCTAAGCCTTACTTTTCTGTAATAAAAGTTTAGCTCTTATTGTGTAAACAGGTTTGTTGTAATATTTCTTTGCTTCGCAGCTGAATTTTCTAAACTGTTGCGAAGAGTTCATGGTCCCAGAAATGGGTCGTCACAGTTTCCATGTTCCACTGCTCATTTATTTATCCAGACAAATCCGCACGCACGCGTGGGCGCGCGATGCGACTAGATTCAGATCACTGCTGCTACTTCCGCTGGAAGTTGAGGTGCTTCACGCAGAGGCAGAAGAGCGCCGCGAAGAGGGCGGCGGCGACGAGGTGGAGCGCCGTCACCAGCGGGAGGTGCCCGTCGCGGAGGCCCAGGTACCCCTCCAGGTACTCCCGCACCGTCCGATCCGCCCGCCCCGGCACGCGGATTACCTGCGCCCGGTCGCCCAGCTGCGAGAACACCAGCCCGTACACCGTCCACGCCGCCGGGTCCGCCCAGTACAGCCACCTCCACCACACCGGGATCATCTGCATCCACATTGCCACATTCACATTGTTGCTGCTCCTCAGGTTCGTGCCTCGTTGCAACAGCAGCATCACTCTTAATTTATTATCATTATTACATGTTTAGAATTTGGATGCTTCGTTTCTAGTGGGGTTTGATTTGACTCCTGGAGCGAAATTCTGTAGCAATGTGCCCTATTCTATGACTGATGATTTTGGTGACTATTTGATATGTATGGGACTGCAATGGCATGCATTGTGTAGATCCATTGCCGCTGTTAGTACTGTTTGCTAGTATCACCTAACTGTTTGATGATAGTATGATGCTTAGATCGGACTGTGGATGCAGCATGCCTATGCATGATGCTAATTTAATTTGATATCCAAACTCATCTCTAGGATGTCGGCAGGATAGATTGGTGGAAATTGCATTTCATAATACATATGCATGTGAAAGTATGCAGTACCTCTTTTGTGATAATGAAACCGGAGAATATGTTCCATAAGATGAAGATGAGGAAGGATAGGGCGGAAGCTATCTCTTCGTTGGGTGTTAACGCGACTGTTACCATCACAAATACCGTGTAGTACAAGAAGCTTAGCAACATGAAGAGTGTGAACCAAAAGAACTTGGTGATGGTTAGTTGGAACCCAATCATAGGGTATACAATTGTCGAGTAGATGAATACTTGGACAAGAATGTATGGGACCTCGATTGCTATCTGCATGCACAAACAAGTCCGTACGTGGAGGTCAGAATAGATCCCCACCAACCAAGTCTTCTTGCATTCAAATTAAATTTGTTTACCTGAGCAATGGAATATGCCGTGGTGGAATACATGCCAGATGCTCTTTCTCGGTATAGGATAACCCTCTCCATTGCCACTATTGGCTGTAACATAGTGGCATTCATGTAACCCAGAAACAATGCTGACCCATATGCAACTCCTAGTATGTTGAATATATCTTGCTCCTCATTGCTGTTGTACCACAGAAATATAAGTTAAAATCTCACTGAAACATGATGAATTTTCACTTTTCGTCTAAGTTCTGTAAGAAAGACTTCTTACATTGTCGAGCCAATTTTCCAGAATACAGTGCCAAACATAATTGATACACAAAAGGTATTTATGAAGCGAACTGAATTGTGTTCTGGATTTTTCCAGTATGAACAATGTTGCTTCCATAAACACGCTAAGCATTGTTCTTTGAAGCTTGGCCAATATCCAGGAGGGAAGTGTATGTCCTCCGTGTTTGGTTCTGGTTTGCTTAGTTCATCCACAAGAAGCATGTTCTGCCTGCGAAAATGCAGAGTAACTCTGTCACACTCATCTCTCTCTGTAGTTCTAAACCTACAAGCAAAATATTTAATACACGGCTTTGTGGTTGTATTCAGCTTACTTGTATAGTGCGGAGTCATGGTAGATTTGTGCATAGTCCACTCCAATCCTGTATTCCATGGTTTGTGAACTGATATCTAGCACCCATGCTGCTGGATTCTGGCCCTCGTTTATTCTTGGAACTCCAGGAATAGCCTGCGGGAAAATCCATTTTGATTTTTGTTCTCCATCTTAGTAACGATAATATTTACCTTCTTATTACCTCGAAATAATTTATCATTTTGCTAGATAGTGGACCTAGCGAACCACTGTAGATGACCTGACCTCCTCTCTTCATGAGCAGAAGCTGCAACCAGTCAAATTGAATTTAATATCTTGATTGAAGATATTATGAATTCTAGAATAAAATGTGTAGTTTTTGTGCAGAATATTCTCTCAATCATTTTTAGTTATTGGCCCCATGTTATTTCACTTCTAACCACTATTATGATATGATAAAAAGTTTGACATCTGAGATATACAAAAGCCCTGTCAAGTTACTTGTCACAGAGCATGGTAATTGTTTTGTTGTAGCCCCTCGGCGTCGTGATTCGCAGCATCTTTTACTACATTATACTTATGGATATTGATGGTCAAAGTTAAAAAGTTTGCCTGCACATATATAAAGAAAACAAGCAACTAACTATTCAAGTATGGAGGTAATGTTTGTTATTCAGAAACTTTTATGCAAAGAGACCTTCCTTTTTGCACTAGAGGTGAGACGGATTTGTAGAAATTCGCTTGTGCAATGATGTTATTTGACTGCTTGTTGAGTGTTCCTATAATCTGTTTTAGATTTATCTAAAGATATAAATACCTCATCAAAAGATTCAAATATCTCAATGCTCGGCTGATGTATTGTGCAGACAACAATTCGTCCAGTGTCCACTGTCCTTCTTACTGTTCTCATGACAATTGCTGCAGCACGAGCATCCAAACCAGTTGTTGGCTCATCCATGAATATTATGGAGGGGCCAGCTAGAAGCTCAACTGCTATTGCAAGTCTTTTTCGCTGCTCAGCTGATAAGCCAGTTGCCCCAGGGAAACCCACCATGTCATTCATCATGCTGGTTAGCTCAACTAGGTCCATGACTTCTTTTATGAACATCTGAAATGGGTGGGTGCAAAAAGAAAAGTCATGATATACTATATCAATAACTATGTGCCGGCCTCTGGTGTATCAACGCTTACATCTCTTTCAGTACTTTTAATATGTGAAGGGAGGCGAAGCCATGCTGCATACTGCAGTGACTCGTAAATAGTGAGATTAGGGGACTGAATGTCAGTCTGTTCGCAATAGCCTGAAGCCCGTGTGAATGTCTCCTGCTTCTTTGGATAGCCAGCTATGGTAACTGTGCCTTCAATATATCCTCCAGTTTTTCTTCCAGCTAAAACATCGAGCAGTGTTGTCTTCCCTGCACCAGTAATCCCCATCAGCACTGTTAGCACTCCTGGCCTAAAAGCACCACTGACATCCCGTAACAGCTGAAGCCTCTTCTCAGTTACTCCACGTTTTGTCATCTCCTGGTATAGGGTATACACACTTTTAGTCAGCAAGTAATTATGGAGTGGCTGCCACTTTGATAAGGTATGATGTGATGAAGTATTTACTGTAGACATGTCGACAAAATAGTTTATATGATTAAATACAAGGGAGAGAGGCTGAAATGGGAGAATAGCTTGATCAGTTGAGACTTTGCTATCTCCACTTGTATGATTGCTATTCGTGATGCTGATGTTTACTTTGCGTTTGTATGGAGCTGCAAACAATTAATATTTAACAATAAGGGTTAGTGACTGAGTATATTTTTTAAAAGTTATGTTTCAACAACTGTGAAGTTTACGATAATCTGGTATACATACAGTTCAGGAACTCCAAGGCGAATATGCTGAGTATGTTGAAGACCAGGGAGAATCCAAATAAAATGCTGACGCATATCCAGTACCAATGCCACTCTGTGAGCAGCCCTCTGATCTTGAGGATAGCTTCGCCAACGGTGTTGGCATTTGCATAATGAAATTCCTGCTAGCATTCAATTTCATCATAAGTTCATGATATGTTGCTGTGGATGTTGTATCTTGGGCTAAGGGTCTTGGTGCACAATGAAAAATGTAAAGTTGCACAGGACTAGTGCTTTATATGACTGAAGTTGCATGGTGAGGAAATGAGGGCTCACCTTGGCCCATCTTTTGTCCAGGAATTCATTCATGGATACAGCGTTCTGAGCATACGTGAACGGGGAGGCCCAGTATCCCCAGCGCAACCACAGTTGGAGTTCATCTGATTCATTGTATTAAGTTGGTGCGAATCACGCACATAAGCCTTAGAATTAGCTCTAAGCCCCAGAGGTACAATAACAGTGTTTTCATATTTCTCAAGACATAGCAAGCTAAATCATCTGACCTTTTGATATGACAAAGCCTCCAAGAATGTAGATTGCAATCAGCACTGTAGTTCCTATCATGTTCGACATTACTTGTGTTCTTCCTATGGATGCAAGGAGGCGATAGAGGCCCATTGACATTTGATGCATGGCGAAAAGTACCAGGAGTTGCTGGAAGAACCTGAAGCAAGCAAATAAGCTTTCTTCTATTAGTTTTACCTGTTGTAGGTCGATTGAGCTGATATTATAAGTGGTTGCGAAAGCTAAAGGTTTACCTAATGGGGGAAGGTGCATAGCCAATGACATAGTAGGTTAAGCTGGTCCAAAGACTTGTCTCTATAAGTGACAGTGGGAGAGTAATGAGGTAAATTGAAGAAAGAAGTGCCCACCCCGGCAACGCTAGTAGTTCCCTTTGCTTATAGAATGTAGGGATCCTCCTTACTGTCATTGCAAGTTCGGTCATGCCATTGAAGTTTGCTACTACGACAGCAAGGAAGAGAGCTCCCATGTACTTATTGGCGTCAGTTATTGAATGGTGGTTTTCCTTTTTTCGGAGGAAAAGTGTCGATATAACAAAAGCAAGAAAAGTTATCTGTATTGCCTTGAACATATGGAGTGGAGAATTTCTCTTTAGCAGTAGTACTTCTCTTGAGAAGCATGCCTGGAAAATACTCCTTCTAGATATCCTACAACTTTTACTTGTTTTTCTTGCCTTGTTGCTCGTTTGCTTGCAGCG
Organism: Phyllostachys edulis; assembly: GCA_036346405.1. Classification (NCBI taxonomy): domain Eukaryota; kingdom Viridiplantae; phylum Streptophyta; class Magnoliopsida; order Poales; family Poaceae; genus Phyllostachys; species Phyllostachys edulis. Next base: position 63,963,350 of record CM070560.1, on the reverse strand, counting down.
GTTCTCTTCTAGAAGTTGAGGAAGAAAGGAAGTGTGGAAGGATTCCACAAATTTCTCGATTGGATGATATTGGTATTCGCTTTCATTACCAGCCCAGTATTGTTTTTGATCCATGTTTGAGGTGACCTGGCCAGAATAGATTTTTTTTATTACATGGATAACCAGAGAATATGTTGACTCGTTAGTAGACATGTATTTTGAATAAGTTGAGAATAGGAAATTCTACAAAACACTTGAAGTACTGGTCATGTGCCATCTGTTTTCCACTGTAGTTGCAATGCATTAACTGGTCTAAGGTACTTATACACAATTATTTGGTCACAAGGATATATTTGAAAGTTTCCTATTTCTCTGGTTGATTATGATGTACCTCTTGAAGGAAGTCTGCTACATTCTTCCGGCTGGGGCATTTGAATCCCATGTTTCCAAAGAAATTGGTAACATTTTCCCTAGGACCATGGTAAACAATGTGCCCCTTGCATAGAAGAATTACATCATCAAATAATTCAAATGTTTCAGGAGTTGGTTGCAGCAAGGAAATAACCATTGTAAGATCCAGGAAATGGGCCATTTGTTGGAGAAACTTCATAATATCAAATGTTGTAGAGCTATCTAAACCTGTTGATATATCATCCATTAAGAGGCATCTTGAAAAACCAACTAGCATCTCTCCTGCATTATGGAAACATTGCATCATGAAATGGTTGATGAACTGGCAGGTAAAAGAATGTAAATTAGATGTCGCTCTTTATATTAATTAACTATATAACTTTGATGCTAGCATCCTGTAACTATCTTGCGTAAGCATTGATCAGTGTACTTTAATTTGTTAGCTAGCTTTAACCTTATTATTAAAATTTACATGTACTTTGTTGGACTTGTTTTATGTTGCAGATATCATGCCATATTAGAGTTTACGTAATACATAATTTCAAACAACAGCGTTGTAGTCGTAACAAAAGGAGGATAAGAACATAATAGATTGAGCATTTATCTGTAAATAAACCCTCTCCCTCACCTTCTCTCTCTCATGTTTTACTTCCTAAAATCTATAACCAATTATGGTGATTCGCCAATCTTTTTTGTGATGCATGCACATTGTCTTTATTTAATGTACATATTGGCTAAAATTGCTACTTCTGATAGGAACTTTTCATAGTTCTGTTTGGGTTAATATGTATATTTTTAGTTCTTGTACAACAAGCACTTCATTATTTGTATATCAACCAGCAGATCCCATATTATGGTGTTCGTATGCTTATGTTGGATATTGCGTAGATCAAATCTAATCCTGCAAGGTTCCTATCTTGATTGATAGGCATTTTTTAGCATGAAGATTTCTGGTCTTATTATACATTTTAGTTGATGTTACTTCACCTGGGAAAGAAATTATTGTGGTAGTTGTTGGGGTATGGGTTCGAGAACCAAGGGTAGAGCACTCGTCCTCATCTAACCAGCGAGAGGGCTCTTCTCTGGCGAGGTAGAGAGGCTCCGAGGCCTGACTTTAGAAGGGGAGGAAGACTAGAGATTTGTTTGATTGTTCATTGCTTGATGATAGTGGGTACAATGCTGCCCCTTTTATAGGGATGGCTAGACTTGACCCGAAAGAAATCTATCCCCATATTAATGAAACTAACCCTAATAACCGGAAACTTATCTCTGATACATAGAATATATCTAAAAGGAAACAAACCCGAATAACAAGGAAACTAATTAGTCTTATCCTAATCCGCGATATGTTGCCAACACTATGGCTTGTCACGCCATAACATGTCACCCATTGCGGCAAGATAGCTCGTCCTTGAGCTGTCAGGCAACGGCCATGGACGGAGACCTTTGTATCCCCATGTTGGTAGGTGTATCCGGTATTGGCGTTAGGTCGCTTGAGAGCAGATCAGCGACACTCCGACGTATGGTGCCCAAGGAAGAAGCGACTTAGCATGTCGTGGTATTGAGGAAGACGTCGACGGCATGGGCAACCGACATGGGACAAAAGTTACGCCCTTACTGCCACAAAGCGTGACGATGGTGGGGAGGACGCGACGACACGCTGGCTCCTCAGCCGCTGCGCTCCGTATCGCCTATGGCACGGTGTCGGCCGACCGCGTGGAAAAGATCGCCGCTAGACAGCGACATCCTTCCTCCTCGGCGAACGCACCGGGGGTGCGGCTAAGGGCAGCGATGCCCCCTAGGGTGGCATTGGTGGCGACGGCAGGAGTGGCATCAGTGGAGGTGCTAATTCTGGAGGTGATGGAAGTGGCGTTGCCGCCATGTTGGCGACGATAGGCGCCACCTCCTTCTGCTCCTCCATCTTGGCCACAGTTGCAGTCGGCGGGGATGACGTCGAGGCCATTGGATTGGTGGAGCATTTCTTGCTCTTGGCGTGGCTTCTCTCTGCCTAAGGAACACCAAGCGTCTTTTCAAGCATCTCAACCATACGACTTAGCATGGTGCTGACTGTCATGGAATCGAAACCCTTGCTGCCCGACATGGTGGATAGGGCAACGATTGGCTCTGATACCAAATGTTGTGGTAGCTGTTGGGGTACGGGTTGCGATGACCAAGGGTAGGGCACTCGCTCTCATCTAATCAGTGATAGGGCTCTTCCCTAGCGAAGTAGAGATGCTCTGATGCCTGACTTTAGAAGGGGAGGAAGACTAGAGACTTGTTTGATTGTTCATTGCTTGATGATAATAGGTACAATGCTGTCCCTTTTATAGGGATGGCTAGACTTGACCTGCAAGATACCTATCCCCATATTAAGGAAACTAATCCCTAATAACCGGAAACTTATCTCTAATACATATAATATATCTAAAAGGAAACAAACCCAAATGATAAGGAAACTAATTATTCTTATCGTAATCCACGATATGTTGCCAACGCTATGTCTTGTCACGCCATAACAGAAATACAGTCAGGCTATAACGCTATATACAATATAGATGCCAAGCGGACCTGGTAGATAGTATATTTTACCAGAAAACTTGATTGACTAGTTCATTCTAAGAAGTGGGAACAGTAGTGAGACAGAGAAGCAAAATATGTAGTCAATCTTCTATCAAGAAACAAAAAAGACACAGTGCTTACCAATTGTCACTCTCTTTTTTTGTCCTCCTGATATTCCTCTTCTCAGCTCATCTCCTATTATGGTATCAGCACAATCGGACAAACCAAGTATCTGCATGTACAGATTCTAAATTATAAGAATATGTTTCTGACAGCAATACATGAAAGAAGGCGACCAAGCTACCTTGATAATATAATTTGTTGCAAGGTCGCTTCCTGCTCCAAAAGTGGTGGCCTGTGCAAAATTGGCCATATAATTAACTAAATGAAGCGCCAAAAACAAAGTACTAAACCAAACGAAGCCAAATTTTAACGATAATATTGGAAAAGAAAGTTAGCAGCACCTTGGTAAACAATTCAATATCCTGGTTCACTTTGTTTTGAGCACCCTGTTTCCTTCTTATTGCTTCCCCCAGCATCTCTGTAGTAATCAATCCAAAAAGAAGCTGTGCTATAGCGTGTGCATAAATACATCTTAGTATTTAAGTACGAAGTTGCATAAATGAAAGCTAAATATAGGTTTTAGCTAAGCCTAACTGAATACAACAGGATGCCATACCAAATGCATTGTTGGTTCCCAACAACTGTGAAGAAAAGTTAATTGTCTCTCTCACAGTCATCTCTGAGTGATGAAGATCGTACTGGCTAACATATGCTTGGAGATAATGTGGTGTGGAGGAACCTATTTCTTCTCCATTGTTGATGATCTTTCCTTTGAGCTATTGAGAAAAGTTTCATAGCAGAGAAACCTTTTTATATTAGTCAGTGCTAGATTTCATGTTCAAAGTTTAAACATTCTGCTGTGTACTGAGTACTGACAAAGAATTATTGATGACAGGTCATATGAAGATAGCCTACCTTCAAAGAAGGATCCAACTTTCCTGCCAGCGCTCTTAAAAAGGTTGTTTTTCCAGAACCAGGTGCTCCTAGAACTAGTGTCATCCTGATTACAAAAATCTAAAGTTCACAGAATGAAATAGAAGTATAGCTCGTACTTAAAATTAGTTTTTCATGTCATACAGATGGTGAATTTGCTCCTGCAATACGCCAATACTCATGTTCATTGGTTGATCGATTGAGACCTTCATCTGGAGTAAGTATAACATGTAAGGTGGATCATAAAATCTCTACCTGGATGATCTTATCGTCCCACTCACTTCATCTATAATTTTGATTGGTCTTTTTCTTGTGCTACACATGCGCGAAGACGCTGCTATTTCCTGCATAACAGAATAAACTTCTCATTTAGCTAGAGCTGGAGTGCTGGACTAGATGGTTTTTAAGGTGATCTTGTGCATTTTTCAAAACAAGAGGTGATGTTGTAACTAGTACGTGTCACAAAAGGAAGCATCTGTATCTAGAAATGAAGTCTATTAAATCGCATTAGAACATCAACTGCTTTTCAAATGGTCTGGTTGTCTGCATTTTTCAAATGTTTTTCTTCTAACTCACTCTTTAACTTATCTTTCAATTGATAAGATGATTGTGTTCTCTAGATGTCTTTAGTGATGGCTACAATTTCTAGAGAATAGTTAGGGCATCTCCGATAGTTAGAGATAACCTTGTCTCTAATATATGCTGCATCATCTTTAGAGACAACATCTCCAATAGATATTCTCTAGCATACTCTCCAACATTTATATTTTATAATTTTCTTTTGAAATGGGCCTACATATCAACTAGAGTATATTAATGTATCATGTCTTGTTTCGTGTGCACGACAGTCTCTTCAGGAAGAGACGACACTGCATTTTCTTCTCTACGTAGGATTTTATTGACGTGACATAGCTAAGAGACGACACTAAATACACTATTGGAGATGCCCTTACTGATAGGGACCATATAGTGTCTTCCAACGAGTCGTGTTCATGCCACATGTGTCAAATTAATGATGGGTTATTGTCATGGTTATTAAGGCGGCGAGGCGAGGCGACCCACCCCCCTCACACCTTTTAAGCGGTAAGGCGCGAGGCAAGGCCACGCCTTAATAACATGCTAAGGCGCTAGGTTAGCAAATAAAATGAACATTTTAGGGTCAAGAGCGTCCATTTTTCCTTGGCTTTGATCTCCACTGTTGGATCTTGAACATGTGGCCATAGATCATGCTAGTGAGGTACTCCAGGGACAAGGGTGATCTCCACCATTGGATCTTGATCTGATCGCCCTTAGTGCCAAGGCTGATCTCCACCATTGGATCTTGATCGTACGCCCTCAGTGCACTCTTGCCTTTGTAAAACGCTAGAGGCAGAGGAGGATACACATAATTAGGGATTCCTCCCCGCGTCTCCACCATTGGCGGTGCACAAAGCCCGCGGCGCGACGCGACGCTTGCGGAAGCGCGGCGGCACGGATCCAGAGGCGGAGCAGCGGCGGGAGATCCGGAGGCGGAGCAGCGGTGGGAGATTCGGAGGCGGTGGCTTTGCACAGTGGAGGGGGTCGTCATCGTCGTTCCAGAGGTCCTCGGCGACGGGCTTGAGGAAGATAGGCGACGGGTGGCCCCCGCACCTTGTCGACGAACTCCTAGATCCAGGTGAGCTCCCGACTCCTCTCTTCTCTCCTTCTACCTCTCTCTCCACCGAAGGCTTCGAGCAGAGGACACCATAGGCATGCGCGGCAAGGCGGGGGCGACGCCTTGCTCCCCGACGGTGCCTTACCGCTTAGGCGACTCCTAAGCGACGCCTTAATAACCATGATTATTGTCGTAGGGGCGGCCCACCGGCCCCTACAACTCGACGAATACCACAAGGCCCTCTGAGGGCCAGGAGCTAGAGGGACCCCGAAGGATCCTCGAGGGCCACCGGAGGATCCACAAGGGTCGGCGGCTAGAGCCCCCGGAGGGCACCAGGGACACCTCCGGGAGGGCCTCGAAGGCCACCAGAGGGTCGGGCCGGCGGCCAGAGTTCCTGGAGGGTACCAGGGATATCTCTGGGAGGACGCCGAAGGCCCCCCGAAGGCCATTGAAGAGTTACCAAGCACCGTAGGTCCAGAAGCAAGGAGACCCCAGGGCCACCTTAGGGACGCCGAAGGGTGCTCGAGGCCCCTCGACCTTGAGGCACCCCGCACGGTGCGAAGGGAGGAAAGAGCAGGTGGACCAAGTGTACCAGTCAAATGGGCCAAGGCCAGAGAGGTCCACCATGAACTAAAGGCTACACATAGCGTAGGGAAAAGCCCCTGTAGCCCCAATAGGCATAGGGCCCTTGCAGAGGTAGATCTGTAATCTCAGCTACCTCGTTGGAAGGCTATAAAAAGCCGTCTCCCCCATGTAATAGACCAGGAACTCTTTTGTGGAAGGTATATATACGCACTTGCTTTCTCTCTACATCGGTCATCTCTCTCTCAAGTATCCCTGGTTCTACTCCTAGTAGTCAGGTCCTCTCTTTACACTGTCTAGTCTTTTTTTGCTATGACAGTTATCTTTAGGCTATATAGGTTTACATATGATTATCCTTTTCAAATCATGTCGTGTGATGTCCTTATCATGTCTGATCCTTTTTTTGGGTCAATGTTTGCCAACTGCTTACCTTAACTGCAGTGGAGCCGCGCTCTCTCTATAGATAGTAGATACTGGGACTGGGATTACTCAACTTTGTCAGGCAAATCGCCTGTTAGAAGACTAGCCACACAACTCTCCAGCAAAGAGACCTATCAGTGTGCTGGTACCCTATCTTAGCAAGTTCATGGGCTACAGCATTACATGATCTAGCTAGGACAATAAGACACTTCACACCAAGGTTATTAAAGTGATAAGGCGAGACGAGGCGATGCTATACACATATTCTAACCTAGTATAGTAGCAAATTAAATCAGCAATTAGTAGCACATGGTACCTTGATGTAGCCGGTTCGTAAGCCCATTCAGTAGTCGGAACAGTAGCATCTAGCATTTAACAGTGCAACATCCTCTTAGGCTTATCCATAGACTTGCAAACACTGGGCAAGTACACACATAAAATTCTAATTCAAATAAAAAAAAGGCAGATCAGACCATCGGCCAACCCAACCAGCCTGTTCTCATCCCTCACGTGGCTCACTCTCTACCCTAACTCTCCCGCCCAGCCGCCTCCTCCCTGCTTCAACTTCTCCCACCCCGCCGCCTGTGCCCGCCTGTGTCTCCCACCGCCGCCTCCTTGCTCCTCATCGAAGACCCCCGTAGTAATTGCAATCGTGACAGAGACGGCAACCACGATGGCGACCAAGCTCTAGCGGCGACGGCGGCGGTGTGGTCGAGCGGCGGGAGGGAGGGGGAGGCGCCGGGGACGGTGGCGGCCGGGAACGGGAGGCGCCGGGAACGGTGGCGGCTGGGAAGGGGAGGCCGGGAGGGAGAAGAGGGGAAGGAGTACTTGGATCTGGAGGGCGACGCCGCAACGGGGATGGGGCGTGACAGGGACGGTGGCGTAGCAGCAGTAGCAGATGGCCATGGCCGACGCGAGGGGGATGGAGGCGCGATGGGGACGGTGGCGGCGCTACGCGCTAGGGTTCACATGTCCAGGCTCCAGGTGCTCTTCGTGTTTTTTTCCCGCTGGCCCCTCTCTTATTGCGCTCGAGCCGTCCCCGACGCCATATGCCGCTTAAGCGGCGCCATGGCGACGCCTCGGCCGTGAGACGGACGCCATAGCCAGGATTGGTGAGGCGGGGCTGTGGCGATACCTCCCTGACCGCCTTACCGTCTAAGCACGTTAGGATGAGCAGCTTTGCTCCCTGCTGCAGGACATTATGGAGACAAATCAAACTCTGGGTTCTTCAAGCTGGAGACCAACAAGTCAACAACTGGGAGTCTGTCTCAATGATCAAACTTCCGATGCCGGTCTTTTGGTTGAAGAACTCGGGATTGTATTACTTGCTGGTAGTGCTGCGTGGGGATTTTACATTTAGCATCCAGTGAAGGTGGTGCATTATATATAATTCCAGCCGTTTCTGACATTTCTGTGATAGAGAGGTGAAAAAACTTCAAATCTGAATAAAAGTCGTCCCGTATCCATGCTTAATCCTTTCTTTAATTCTTCCATGGATGTTGGACAATGCCCTGAAAATTGTAAAGATATATGTGTGGAACATTTTGCTTTGGCGAGCAATCTAGCCTTCCAAAGCAGGGAAATATATCCTTACCAAAGATGGAGAGGTTTGGTATGCATGAACACAAATAAAAATAACGAAAGTTGTTTTGACTGCCATATTCTGAGGAATTCCGTTAGGCAGGGATTGTTTTAGCAATACAACCAAACAGTTTGCTTTGCTAGGCAATTTGGGCAAGCTCGCCCTTGCGGGAAATTGGCAAATTGCCCAACGTTTGGGCAAAAGAACCAATCAGGGACCTTAACCTCTATGTTGTTTGTTCACGATACTTAACGCGAACCAACTCGGTTGCGACTCTCTCCATAAAACATGAATAATGGTTATGATAATATATATGCTTGTGTTTATATATACTTTACACTACTACAAAAATACTAATACTGGACGCTTCATCACAGACGGTTGACCAAAACCGCTCAGATATATTCAATCACGCACGGTTTTGGTTTAGAGACCGCTCGTATTCTTCGGCTGAGCTAAAAACCGCTCGTGAAGAGGTAATATCACGACGGTTCATGTTGAAAACCGTCGTGATACTTCATGGACGGTTCTTATTAATAACCGTGCGTGATAATACTATATATCACAGACTACTACATATCACGACGGTTTTCAACAAGAACCGCTCAGGAACATCACGACGGTTCTTAACAATAACCGTATGTGATATTACCACATATCACGAGCGGTTTTTTTTGTTATAACCGTCTGTGATAATAACGCTACAGCTCCACGGTGAGTTTCTTCGTCGACGATGCGTCTGTTCGTCACCATCCGCTTCGGCTCCCGATGCGTCTCTTCGTCGCCTCGATCCGCTTGGCTCCCCGTCGCTCTTAAATCTCACGCTTCAATTTATTTCTTGTTTTATAAAAGGATCATCGCCATCCAAGATGATCATCCCCACATACTTATAAAAAACAAAATAGTCGCCTCTTCCTTGTCGTCGGCATTGATGGCCTTCTGCCGCAAGACTTGCACGAGCACTCTCTCGGTGCACGTTGAACCGGTTGCGAAAGAACACCGCTTGATCAACGGTGTCTTCACTCCTCTGTCGACGGAGAATTTGCGGAGCAGTGACGCCACCTTCCGCCGCCTTGACATCCTCCTCCGTCGTGTCTTCGGGTGATCTCCCACTTTCGCCGAAGTTTACGCGTCATCGACGTAGTCCTCCAAAACGACGTTGCACGCCTCTAGGAGGCTTGCCGTTACTTGGACTACGTGAATCGAGACTCGGCAAGAAGATCGAATCGACTGCATCGAGACCCTCAAGCAAGGAAGAGAGCCTATGGGTTCAATTCTTCTTGGTTCAACAATCGAGGGTCTTCGAGAGACACTTGAACGAAAGCGTCGTGAGCGGACGATTTCGAGCTTCATTCGCCGATGATCGAGAACCGTCTGGCGCGACGCCGCCGCTATGAAGTATTGAAGACGGAGATAGCGATCTACCTTCGCCACTAGAAAAACTTTGTTTTATTTATAGGTTTCTATTTTTTTAATCTTTTTGTGTTTAACGTCATATTTGTTTGGCCATATATATGAAAATTCCAAAATGAAAAAAAAGTTTGGAGGTGGTTACTATATTAATTATATGTTGAATTATTGCTATATATATATATATCGAGACGGTTTGAGAGACACTTGAACGAGCGCGTCGTGAGTGGGCGATTTCGAGCTTCATTCACGATGATCGTGAACCGTCTGATGCCACGCCTGCCGCTATGAAGTATTGAAGACGAGATAGCAGTCTACCTTCGCCACTAGAAAAACTTTGTTTTATTTATAGGTTTCTATTTTTTTAATCTTTTGTGTTTAACGTC